>JAPYZA010005978.1:0-17702 GCA_030522685.1 Eupelmus azureus | reverse complement strand
AATTTATTATAAAATAAATATTATTTATATATTAAAGTATCTCCTAAATTTTAGAGTTTTGTTTTATTTAAGCTAGAATTGTTTTAACTCAGCTGAATTAGGAGTTTTAACTAAAAATTTTTTTCCGTGCATACCACTGATTTAAAATTAAAAACCTACTAATTGCAATTAATTCAATAAAAAGTAAAATATATTTTTAAATTAAACAACATACATTATCCAAAAATATTAAAATATTCATACTAAAAGCAAACTTTCAAACACTCCTCACAAAGTAACTAACCATCCATCCCTTTCAAAACGCAACACATATCCCTTCTCAAAATCCATCCCCCGCACTCTCCTCTATCCTCAACAAAAGAACAGCTCGCAGCACTCACACACGCGCATAACTACTCTTTCTCAAAGCGGAGCTCGGCCTGCATTCCCCGGCACTCTTCGCGGGCAATTATCGTCGAAAGAAGCCGGGCGAGCCAGAATCGAACGAGCAAAGTATGGCGCGCGCTCGCGTTGATACATATATGTACACACGCTATTGCCTTGCGCAAACTCCATTCCAGCTCCTCGCGCATATAACGACGTTGCTCTCCATTTAAATAATCCACTTCCTCGACACCGAAGATTAGAGCGCGGGAGTGAAGGCCGTCTTTGCTGCTCCTTTTTCATTTTCGAGGGCTGGCTTTGTTGTTTTGGAGGAGCCGCTTTTTCCAGGATTATCTGGCCACGCGCTTCTTCTTTTATCGCGCTTTTCGTTTTGTATTTTTTGAGGAGCGGTATTGGAGTTTTTTGGGGGCTGGGAGAAGGGTTCGTTATTGCTGGGGGATGATCGAAGGCTTGAAGGCTGTGTGAAAATATTTTACGTCGATTCAGGCTCTGAAAAAAAATACAAAGATTTTTTAATTATCAAACGAAAAAGGCTTTAGATTTCAGTAGGATGAAAAGATAAATATTTTACGAGATGATATTTTCAGTATTGAAAAAGCCGTTCACGTAGAAAAGAACGCTTCGCGCATTAACACCGGCGCTTCATTTTTAACGTAAAGATTTTAATTGAATTCCAATACCGCTCGGACTTGAAAATTTCATTCCCATTAACTTTTATATCGCCATATCAGACGAGCGCTCAATAGAGCTTGCCATGATCAACGATTTCAATTTCGAGCACCTTTCTAATACAAGCCACTCAATCGTCTAGATTAATTACCAATCAAACAAACAACAAGCGCGCCGGCCCAGAGCCAAAGCTCGCTCGAACAAACACAACGAATCCCCCGCTAATCGTGCCTCGGCGCATGCAAATTTTCGACCCCAATCATGGGTATACACAGCCGCTCGCGCAAAGATAATTTCGCATTCGAAGTAGCAAATCGGCAAATCCTTCGCAAACCGCCCCCCGCGAGCGCGCAAACGTTTCCCCCCCGCGGCGGCGCAGATCGATCGCAAGCTCCCTGAAATCGTCTTTATATACACGCGTGTATGTAATCGTACACGTATAAAACGTTTGTGGTGCCATTATCCCGCTCTGACTTAATCCGCGCACGCTTAACTAAAATAATGAGAAAACTTAAGGGAGGACGTAGCGCGATTTCCAAGGAGCTTTCGAAAATACTTCAGCCAGGAATAATAATCCTTTTAAAGGCTCTTCCTTTCCCCTCTTTGTTCCTGCTCGCTCGTTTTTTCCGCTTTTTAATTCGCCTCCTCAAAGTGGGTCGAGGGCGGCGCGGGGGGAGCGGGGGGGACGGTATCGCCGTGTAAGAGCGACGATAAAAAAGGAAGGGAGAGTTGCGAGCTTGGTCAAAGACGGAGAAATCTTGGAATATGTGATTTTGAGAAAAAGCTCGTAAAGATATTGAAAGCACTACTTGGCCTCGCGTGCATACGGCTGTTTTTACGCGCGCGGGCGCGCGTGTATACATGGGGAAAAAAGTATTGGAAAACGCTCTTTGTACTTTTTCATGCGAGTTATTATGGTGTTACGGCCATCAAAAGTTTGTTTTATTAGAAAATTATGCATCGTACTTACTTCCCTCGCATGAAGCGGATAATGTTCCCTAAGAGAATTTTTTATGATATTTGTCCTAGGTAGGGGGAGAGTGGAGAGAGCTTGCAAATTCTTGGATTTTAATTTCTTAATGCTGAAAGAAAGAGAATGGAATATTTTTAACTAATGATATTTTAAATTTATAAAATATACTTTTAAAATATTTAAAAGATTTTTCTTCTTCATTTCAAAGTTTACTTTTTAGAATACAAAATGTTTTTTCATAAATCATCCCTATGCAAGTTAAATAGTAGAATCGTTGCGACAAAATTGCGCATGCATTTTGAATACAAAAAAGTCCTAGAGCATTTCTTACGTAGGTTTATGTTGAAGTTCAGACCTTATCATTCGTTTGAAAAAAGAAGAAATATTCAAAAAGCTCATTTCGTTGAACTTTTAATGTTATATGCGATATCGATCGGATAAAAATTCTTCTGATGTCTGCAAATACCTTTTTGGTGTACTTTTTCGAACTACTTTTTTTACAATTTTCAATATAACTCAATTCTCCAATAAAATTAGCTTTTTTATTTTTTTACTTATTTAGATCAAAGTCTTGATCTTAACTTCGAGATAATCATATTAAAAATACTTGAAAGCTTATTATAGACTTACTATACTTAGCTTTGTGTATACTGAAAAACTTTGTTACGAAATTATCTTCCATTATACTATTAATTATTTTTTTTTAGTTTTAATTTATTTTTATAATTTAAATACATGGCCTTGCCAATTACATATAAACTTTTAAAATACAAAAAATATACACAAATGTACTCGAAATTTGAAGGGCGTATTTTACAAAATAATGGGTTGATATTAATAATCAGTTCCAGGCGATAGAAAACAATTATATCTTTAATTTGACTTATCAACAACAATGCCAAAAATATATTCTGCATAAATATATTACGTTTATTGGTATTTAGTGTACCTGAATTTTTATTTGTACAAATTTATTCCATACTCTCCTTAAATTAATAGTAATATGTATAAAATTGAAAAACATATTATATATTTATTTGTATTATAATAATAAAAATAGCGTATACAAATTATTAAAAATAATAATTTTACATTTCAAAGTAACTTTCTTTTAAAATGATTTATTTAAGTAAGATTCTTTTTTGAAAAATCCAACCGTGCATTACGAATACGTTGTGAAACTATACAACCAACGATTTCAAACTGAGTCTAACTTTACATCTGTACGAAAATCCCTGTCTGAATTCTCATCCATTTTCGTGTGCTTTCCACTTTACTTTTTTAAAGTATTAACGAGAAAAAGAAATAGTAAAAGATTTTAAAGACTGTAATTTTAAATTTTACCGAGGGCAAAAATGTAGAGATAGTAAATATAACTTTTAATATTTTTAGAAAAGTTTCAGTTAAATAGACGCATTGAAATTGAAACATCCTGCAGCTTTTTCAAAAATAACAATCTTCAAAAAAAAGCACTTGTTACAAAAATGTCTACGTATAACGTCAAACTGTCGTAGTTATTAATTTAACAATATCTAACTAAATCCCATTAAAAAAAACCTGCATCTACCTCGTCATCCTAAAAAAATAAATCTATAAACTTCATAAATACACTCCATCGTCAAAACATTCGAACCAACAATCTTGCCCATCTAAATCACAAAAACCCATCAAATTTTCCTGCCAGCAGTCGGCCTCCTAATAAATGCGATTCCCCCTTGCGAAGCTCGCGAAAACTCGAGAAAAGCCGCCTCCTATCAGGGCCAGCCTCTTGCCTGGCCTCTCTCGCAACTCTCGAAATCGATAATCCACTCTTTCACGACACTTCGGAAATCGCAAAGTGTAACTCGGATTTCGGTTTCATCCCGACAATTAAAATCCAATTAATTAAACCACCCTGTTCTCTTCCCGTAACTCTGCCCCCCTTCTGCCGCGCGACGTGGCGCATGCGCAGGGAATAATAAAATACAGAGGTGGACGTGTAGGTGCAAGCGCATATATATATGTACATGCACGAGAGCGAGCGCCAAAGAGCAAAGGGAACTCGAGAGAGAGAGAGAGAGAGAGAGAGAGAGAGAGAGAGAGAGGACGAGTGTAATCGACGATTTATGTGCGAGCAAGCGGCGTCGCTTTGGCGCTCTCTGTGTACAGGGTAGGCAAGAGAGAAAGAGGAAGAGAGAGAGGATAGGCGCAGTGTGTAGGTAGGGACGAGAGAGAGAGAATGCGAGGGAGAGCGCAGCGCTGGGAAATTGTGTAGTCACCATATTGGAGATTCCTTTTTTGCTCGCTCGAATTTAGCGGTTTGTTGAATAAAATTGAATTTATCATTTAGCGATATTATTTCTTATAGTTAAAGTTTGTGCTTTTTATTGATGTATTATTATATGCAAGGATTACTTAAATTTTAATTTTGTAGAAAATTCTGTCGCGATGATTGACGATTATTTGATGTAATATTCATAATTTAATGGAAGTATAAATTGTATGAAAAATTTACGTGATTATTTTATTTTAAATTTTAAATTGTAATTAATCCTGCATCACAATAGTAATGGTTTCGCGTGTCAATTTAATTTTATGATAAATCACGATGAGTCAGACTATATCAGAGGATTTGCGAGCAATTTTAATAGCTTTCGTATTGATATAAAATTGATGGCAGCGATAAAATTAGAAAAGCTTTTTTAATAATATTAATTATTACATTAAAAACAAATATATTATTTAAAATTCTGAGAATCGAATAATAATTTTTGCGGTTTATACGAGGATTTCTCTCTATTTGGGAGACGAACGAGATAAACGTTGAAAAAATTGAGAAAACGTGACGAAAAATAAGAGAGAAAGAGAATCTGAGACATAAAAGATGGAACGCGCAGGACATAAAAAAAGAAAGAAAGTGGCAAAGGAAGTCAGAATAATAAAGATAAAAAGAGAAAGGGAGAGCGAGAGAGCACGCAATGAAAGAGAACGTAAAAAATGAATGAATGAATAAAGAATGGTGAACAAGGACTTATAACAGGTAAGGGGGGAAGTTAAATTGCCGAGATGGCTAAAATTTAGAGTAACATTTTTGTTTTCAAATTTCGTTTTAACTACCGAACACACTTTTTTCCCTGAAAATTAATATTTTATAAAACTAGTAAATTTTCTATCATCTCTCTTGAGATAAATTTTGTGAGCTTTTATTTTTTATATAGATTTTTTCTAATTTTATCTCTGCGATCATTAGAAGAGCATAAAATGTAATTTGTGTAAAATGGATTTTCAAAAATTATGGTAATAAATTGAAATGGCGAGAGATTTAAATACAGAATTTTTAAATAAATTATTTGCTTGAATAAAATGCTTGAAAAATAAAATTTCCTTTTAAAGCGTTCGCTAAAATATCAGTTCAATTTAAAAGCTTTTAGAAACTGGAAATACTTCTTTGAAACGCATTTATCATTTTAAAACCTACATTTTTAGTAATTAAGAATATCACGTGATTCAGTCATTAACTGAACACTAATTGGTGCATTTATTCCGTTTAAATTATAGTTAACTTTTGCCACCACTTTGTTTTATTTTACATTTGAAATAAAAACACTTCCTAATTGAATTTCGACGCTTTTGACTTTTAAGAACTACATCGAGCAGGAATAAAACGTAACTCTAAACAAAATGAAAATGCGCTCTACAACAACAATATTTTTCATCATCACCCAGAAAATCAAAATAATCATTTCACAAAACAGCAAAACTAATCCCAATAAAAACCCGACCCATCAAGCCACTCTTAATCCCTCAACTAAGCAAAGCCCGCCAGCAATAAACATTTCACACGTCCCTGAATGTTTAAACCCTCGAAGCTGGAAATTCCTCTCGGCAATACTGGAAATAAGCCACTCCGCGTTTCTAACCTCTCCCCCTAACGATGTATCTCTTCTGCTGCTCTCCCGGGAGGAGAAAGTGAGAGAGAAACAAAACTAGCGAAAATAAGTGTGCGACCAAGTATTACAGAATATAAGAGGCAGGGGTGAGGGGAAGGGAGGCAAGGACGGGAAACGAGAGAGCTCGCGCCCTGCTCTTCTCGTTCCCCTATCCGCAGGCTACCTACATCCAGCTTGCGGGCGCTTTTACGGTGCGAACTTGTCGCGCGGGTGGGAGGAGGATGGAGGTATATATACGCGCGCGGATGGGGATGGAAGAGGAAGGGAGAGAGGAGGGAGGAACATTGAACTTATAGAGAATAGTTAGTGAATTAGGAATGGAATTATGTTTGGTTCAAGCTATTGTTGAGGGGGTTTAATTCATGGTTGATGAAAACTGTCATTGTGATGGTTTTTTAAATTTGGTTTAGTGCGGATTGATAAGTTTTTAATTGAGTGATGAAGAATTTACTTTTGTACGGGTGCGATATTAGAAACGTTTGTTTGAAATGTGATATTGGAAAACATTAGTAAAAGCTTTAATTTAATTTAAGATTTAATGTCAAAGATTTAAAATTAATTTAATGTTACAAGTTTGAGATTGAAACGTTGTACATAATTATTACATTGTAACAATGTTGTAATATAACCCTTTTAGTAGTTATTTTGTCCTTAATTAGCCTTGTTTGTATTACTATTCAGAATAAACAATTAACATTATTTGATTAACTATATAGTTTGAAATTAGACTCAAATTGAAACTAGTATTTTCAAATATAGCTAATAATTCAGTGAATGTACATAAAAGTAAATATTTGATATATATTGATTAAGTTATTTTATAAAATAAAACAAATGTAACAATTCTATGTATTTTTTTTGTTTTAAAATAAAAGAAATTTCCATTAACAATATTGCTAAAAACGTATTGCAAAGTGTAAAATAATGATTAAAAAACCTCAAAAGCGATACAAATTTTAAATTATTATAAAAGTTATAAAAACTGAAATTAATTACTTCAGCATCGATATAAATTCTTTTACATTTTTTAAAATGACGCGCTCTGCTTAATAAAAAAAACATAAGTTTTTCCAATTCATCACAGAAAATTGAAATGCTATCGATTCCCCACTCCACCTCCCACCCACCCCAAATTTTTCCAAAATCCACCTCCACACTTCCAACCCCACTCCTTCAATCCTTCAAAAAAAATCCAAAAATCAACGAAACAAGCCGCTCGCGCTACATAGTAGCGCAAGAGCAAGCGAGACGAAGATATCCCATGTCCCCGGGGGTGTGTGTGGGTGCGCGAGAACCGCGCCGCCGCTCGCCATTATAGAAACACGGCTCTGTGCGCATGCGCGGAATGAAAGGCTGGGGCGAGAGAGAGAGAGAGACAGAGAGCGCGCGCGAAAAAAAGTAGGGGTGAGGCAAGAAACTGGAGATACAAAGGGATAAATGACCGGGGAAAGGAGCGGGAGATTAAAACAGCGGGGAAGAAAGAATCAGAGTTAACGGGGCTTGGAGATAATTAACGAAGTGGTTAATGCGCCGAGAGTTGAATTATCAACCGAGACGCTCTTTTTTCTCCTCCTTCCGCCCCGCGCCGAGAGGAAGAGTTTAAATTCTGAAAGAGCGCGGGGAATGAAAAATTATTTGACGGGCGCGTGTAACTAAGGGAGGCGATACACACGCGCCGGGAAATCTTTAAGGGGATTGCCGGCCCGGTAGGTGCAAGGATGTTGATGGGGACGAAGGGCAATGCGGATATGTGGATAGGGTGGGCGCGTGCGCGCGCGTGTGTAGCGAGCGTACGACGGGAGAACGAAGGGAAAGCCATTTCAAAGCGTTTACGTGCACGGGAATGATAAAGTAAATGAATGGATAACGATGACGGAGAGACGGAGGGATGAATGCGGCGGCCGGGAATTAAATGCGTTTTGTTGGGGCTTTGTTTTGGAATTTTATGTGTTTACTGATTTCTCGGGTAATGTTTAACTAGCGATCTAGAAATTACGATAGCGCTGGTCTTTTCAATCTTGATGTATGAGGTGATACGGCGAGTTTAATAATAGCTTTAATACTGGTTGGAAAGAGTTTTATAAAGTGAAATTAATATTTAAAAAAATGCTGTTAGCGTCTTTTATTTTTTGAAATTTTCAAAAGTTTTTCATATTTTAAAACTCTAGTTGAACTGAAGCTGCGTATGAAATATATAAAATTGGAGGTTAAATGAAATTTTGAAATTACATATTGTTTTACCTCAATAGCTAGTTCGCAATTATCCATTAAAACAACAAAACACATTACTGAAAAACCAATAGTATATCAAAGTACACATTTCTTAAATTAATGTAGCAATACGAATAAAAACTAAAGCAAAAACATAAAAACGAAACAGCGCAAGAAAAGTTTTGACGATAAAAACAGGCGAATATATACATCTTACATAAAAAGATAATGCAGAGCCAAAGACGGAGAGGGGAGCTCTCTAAGTCACTCCTCGTTTATGTGTTTTCCCCTACACGTGTATATCAGCTCGTGTGCAGAGTTAGGGGAGCGCAGAACAGCGAGGCGAAGCTCTCTCTTTCGCTGTTATTGGTTTTTGTCGCGCATGCTTAGTAGTGGCGCCAATCTGACGAATTATTAGCCCGAGTTTAACCCCGGGAGCGAGCCTGGCAACGTTTAATTCCCCTCTGACTCGACTTTTTTCGTTTACGAGGTACTCGATTAACGGATTATTGTCGGAGCTTGATTTTATGTCTTGTTTTTTAATTAGTGATTGATTTGCAGGATGGCTTTAGTTTTACGTTGTGGAGCGAGCTGATTTTTCGGTTGGGTCAAGTTATTTTGTTGAAGTTTTTGTTTTATGTTTCTTGTGGACTTTTTACTTTTAACAAAGCGTCCGGTTTTAACTCTCTGTTTTTGCTGACATCCATTTGAATTGTGAAATACGGAGCAGAATTGGAAACTGAAGTATTAGTGAAGTAGGTCCTTTGCTGGAATATAGAAAAGCTTACAATAAAATTTCTCTTTTAATCCTGTTATATTACAGAAAAAAGTAATAAATGTTTAAAAGTAGTTTTTGAAGTAAAAAAAGCTCGATGCAAAAAGATAACTTATTAAAAGTATATAAACAACGCCAGTTATTTGTCTTTTATAAAGAAAAGTTTTTCCTTGAACTTGCGCGCGCCGAGTGACATAATCCATCTTTAGTCTTTTGACAACAAGTGAACAGCACTTTTCGCCTTACAGAACTTACTTAATGTATTTTCAACATTTTTCACTATTTTTTAGCTGTTGATAAACTTGTGATAAATAATTTATTACGACTGCGGTGCTATCGATAATGAATTTTTCATATTTATATTTTAATTTTTTCCCTTTGTTTGTCTGGTATTTGGGAAAGTACAATGTTTATCAGTTTTGGAAGTTAAATGTATAAGCGTAAACTTTGGAAAGCTCGTTAAAGCTAACTTGCAAAGTTGTACAGAATTAGTAAACGTATATATTTAGTATAAATAATGGCTCGCTGCATTTAAATTTTAGTTTACCCTTTGTGAACTAAAAGTTATAAAACCTTTCTTTACGTTGAAATTATTTACAAATTATTAAAACATCACTCTTTTTATATTGTAACTTTCTATTTGTGCTTTCAATTTTTTTGAAAATACCTCTCTGTATTTTCGATAAAATCATCTATACTTTTTGTTTATTACTTTTTATGTTTCGAATGGATATACGAATTTCAGTTGAAACTATACGTATGATTAAAAAGTAAAAATAACTTTTGTTATGCACGAATAGAAATATTTTATACTACGCTATTCCGCTTATATACAGTTTTATACTTTATATTTTCATTAAAATCATTCGCTGCAATTTTTTAACATAAAAAAATTATTACAAAACAGTAATTTGGAGCAGCTACTAATGATCTAAAGTAAACACACTTTTATAGTCTCGACTCTGTGGATGAAGCGCTCCTTAAAAGCTCAGAAAGACGTGTTCGTCGTATACACGACCTCTAATTAGTATCTGTAAACGTCTTTCGAAATGGCTGCTCTGCACAGTCCAGACACCACGACTATTTCAGAGGCTAGTCTCGAAGAAAATCTCTTTGGCATCTGGAAACTGTTAATACCAAATGGAACTTGTTACATGTAATAAAGTCGATTTATATATATTTACATACTACGTCAAGTTAGTTTAAAAGCGTAATTTAGTATTTATTATATTTTATGAGAACATTGATAAATTTCGCGGTTTATATTTCAAGATTTTTCATTAAAAAACAAGCGTATTAAAAGTAAAAAGTAACGTATATTACAAAGTCAAAATTCTAAAATATCTTAATGTTCTAGTAAATGTATTACTATTATTATTATAGTCACATTTCAAACATAATACTGATGATGTCATTAAACTTTGCTCAGAGTTTAGCATGTTGCTGCTTTAATAAGCATAACTCAAACTTCTCAGCATGAAATTATTGTCAAATGGAACTAACAGATAGCGTATTAAAAGAGATAATTATTCTAAAATTAAAGTTTCGCAGAAAATAATTTCCATTCAACTGTACCCACCGTAGAAAATTTATTGAATCTTGCTAACCTACATTTTGTATAAACGTATGCATATATTTTATATTGATTAATAGGATAACTATGCCTCCAAACGGATTACAAACGCGAATATATTTTTTTTCGATGAAGAAATATGAGCATAATAAAGTGCTGTGCGCAGCCTGTATTTATTGTTTCAATATTTACTTAATTGTCAGGCTGAACTAATATCAATGAAATATTAATGAAACGTTCCTGAATAAACTTCGACCGTCCTCTAAATAATTCTCGTATTGCATCAATCTTTCTCTTATTTATGATTATACTTCTCGTGGGATAAGCCGCGTTTTAAGCTTGTAAAGAAGACTTAGAAGTGCCAAACTTATGGGCTTTCTCACTAGAACAACCGACTGAATCACCCCTCGATCTTAATGCGAAATATGAACGCGTAATTACGATACGAGTGCAATAACGTGTAAAACTATGCAATTTTCGGGCGATAACAGGCTATTGGTTTTCTTGAGCAAGCGATTCGATTTATTGAATATTTGCATCAAAGTACGCCGAGAGCCATTAATAAAAGCCTATAGTAAATTATTTCTCTTGCTGAATTTTCATTTAACCGCGGGTAGCTTTATTAGCATAATCGATCGGTCCTCCAAAATGCTGAAAATGCTTCTGAAGTAAATCAGCTTACTTCGTCTGAACATTTTCTCATTTAAATGCCCCGGCAGCGCAAAGTCAACTCGCATGAAATTACATCCTTTCAGCGGAATACATACACTAGTTTCAATTTGCAGCCAATTATTGTTCAACTAATTTGCCTCGCATAATTACCAATTTAACAATTAATCTCAGCATCATCCCGACAACTGACCGACCAAATTTCACGCCTCTATTCATACACCCTAATCAAAGAAAATTCGACCCCACCCCAGCCAACCATAAAACCCGCCGAAAAAAAGAAACAAAAAGAAAGTTTAGAATATTCCCGTGCGAACTAACAGTGCATGCGTTTACCGCAAGTACAGCCAAGTCCGGGGGCAGCAGCGTCCAAGAGCCTGCGGACGATGACATTAACCTTTGAACGTCGCAGGTGGAAAAAGGGAAGAAGAAGGCGGGTGGGGAGGTCGAACTACTGCTGCTGCTGCTTGCGCCGCGCACGGAAAAGGTGCGGGCGAGGAGAGCAGGGGGAGACTGCGTCGCTGTGAGGGCGCTCTCTCTCTCTCTCTCTCACGCAAACATGCCCACACGGTCAGCGAACCAAACACACAAGAGCTTATTCTGTCTCTCTTTCTCCTTCGCTTCCTCCTTCTCTCTATCTTCCGAGCGAGCGCATATTCCGGCCTTTTCGATCTATAGCACTGTGTGCGCGCATATATAGCCTTCGCGTGCGCGCGAGTCTATGTATTTTTTTTGTTCTCGCGTTTGGCGCTCTTCTGTGAAGTCGAAGTGAGCGCGATTTATCTGATGGAGCGAAGTGTATAAGGAAGCTGGTGATTTATTCGGATCGTTTTTGAAAGTGGCTATAGGTGTATGTTAATTCCTGGGATTTATGGCTGTTGATAAAATTAGCGAGCTTAAAAAGCTTAGGCAGATTTCTAATCGCGATAAAAACAATGGGATATGGAGAAGTTTAGGTTTTCGAGTGTCTAATGATTTAACGCGTGTGTAGCTTGATTTAAAAGTGTTTGAATTGAACGTTTTGAAAATGCACTATTGGAGATAACCAGATACAAGAAAAGAGCCAATGAGTTTACTGTAGTTAACAATGTTCGATCCAAATAATTTATTGAAAACATTTTTCCGAAATATTTGCTTCGTAAAATCACGACTCGCATTGAATTTCAAATTTACTCTACTACTAATCCAGTAACTACCTCAACCAACCAGAAAAGTAATTCTTTGTTTATTTAACCAATTAGCCTCCCAGCCGACATTAATCCATCCCAATTATTTCTTCTTCCTAACAAAGTAACACATCTTCTCGTTTCCTACTTCCACTGCGCCAGTATCCCAATCCCTAAAAAAAGATTTTCCCGGGGCGTTAAATAAATATTACTTTCTCTCCGTCGGCGTCCCTCCTCCTTCCCCTATATCGTTTTCTCTCCGGGTCATGGCAGCGCGCAGTCGTGGGTGAAAAAGGGCGGAGAAAGAGAGAGAGTGAGGGAGAGGAATTTAGAAGTTTTCGCTTACCGACCGACGAGCCAAAGGCCGAAACGAGGTTTGCTTTAAGGTGGCCCTCGCGTCCCCACTCCAAGAATGAACGCGATTGATATCGGAGATTCTGATTAAGGCGCTGATGGGTGGGTGGATCGCTGGAATCGATTGCTGTTTTTTTTTCGGAGCATTGTATAGGTTTTCTTTTAATAAGAGAAAATAGTAGGATGTTTACTTTTTATTCTTATTCATTACGTATTTAATTTTGTAATAAATTAAGTAAATATTAACTGTAAAATAAAATCTTTTAAATAATGCAAAATAGTTTGTTTTAAATAAACGATAAGAAATGGTGAAAAATAATATTTTTCCCGTATTATTTAGCTGACTAAAACTTAAGCTTGATTTTACAAACATTAAAAGTTGTTAGTCAGTTGGAATTCATTAAAACTTGTATGACTTCAACGTAATTTGATCGTTATCTCAGCACAAGGTCTCACAAATTTTACCGTTACAGTAGTTTTCTTTTACTCTCGGTGCAGTATAATCAAAAGTAACTGAGCTAGAATATTTAACTTCATTTTTATGTTTAAGAGTATTACTAGTTATGCAAATTGTCTATATCTTTAAGTTTTATATAAGCGAATGATTCTGCAGAAAGTTAATTAGGAAATATGTAAGACTAGCTCAAGTTAATTAAAATACATTTCAGTTTTTGTTATTGCCTCTTGCGTTCATTGTTGTAATAACAATTCTTTACTTACATGCTTTAAAAAAATTCAAAGGAAGAATGAGACTTCAAAATTTTAAAGTAAATATGTGTTTTTGTTAGTCATTCAGGTAAAGTTACTGCTAATATGCATACTTTTACATTATAATTGACAAACAATTATGAATAAAATTGAAATTAAATTTTAATTAAATGCAAGTTTTTATTTAACTTTCAAATTTTATTTTTATTTTATATTTATTAATACAATATGTATAACCTCACTATTAAATAAAAATGATCAAGACTTAATTATTAATTACCCCCAAAAACTCAATTACGACTCCACATTGCGACACCCGCATTATTTCAACAATGACCCACTGGTCTCGACTCGGAGCATTATTTAATTCAAGCCTGAAGCCATCGCCTCGCGTTGCCGACTAAGAATCGCATTAAGTGCTAATAACGCATTTGGTCGAGCACCGAGAGTGAATCGTTGGTATATATTCGAGGCGGTTTTTTTAATGCGCTCGATTACTGCCTGTTTTACGAGAAAGTCGACACCGATACGCCTACTGGAACTGCCGTTCCGTGAGTCTTTGATTTTTATTGGTCCGAAGATTTCGTGGATTCGATTTGGCTGGTTCTCAACTATGATAAAATCGAAATTCAGACGACAGAATTACTCCACCGTTTTTTTCCTTGTGACGACGTTAAAGTCTATTAACGCATTTTTATAACCAATAATTGACAAGAAAATATTTCGCTATTGTCCTTTAAGATAATTTTTAACAATTTCAATTCACCTCTCACATCGCAGCCTTTAAAAATCACGGTACTCTCCGGAGGCTATCAGCGCTATAGCTCGTCGATTGATCGCGCCGCAAAGCGCGTGAAAGTATCACACTATTTGCTGCTTTTTTCTCTTTCTTTCCTCTCCCCCGATATACTCGAGCGCTCTTAAGCTTAATTAGAAACGCCGTGCGAGCGCTTCTGTCTTTCTTGTATATATACTTGTACGGCCGTTACGTACACGAGGTGAACCGGCGAGGGAAACGCCGACGAGGCATTCGCCGTGAAAAAGGAAATCTTTTAAATTATTGACAGTGCCGAGGGTTGAGAGAGCCCATATTCATTAGAGGGTTTTGAAATTTAGATTTTATGGGGGATGTGAGATTTACTGGGTTAACGTTTAGTGCTGGGTGTATGGATTTAGGGTATTTGTTTATTTAGTTGTAAGGGAAGGTAATGAACAAAAAATATGAAATATTTATTTGATTAAAAAATTTGAATAGTTGTGAATTTTTAGTCTCAAATTACAGCCGAAAAGCTTTCTCAGTCGGCGCGGTACTTTGCTAAAACGAATGCCATATATTTTTCCATAAATTCCATACTATTATGTCGCAGCGTAAAAGTCACAAACGGCGATAAAAATGTAGCTTTATTTCTCAAGTCAATGTAGCAACTTTACAGCTCCAGAGTGAATTCACTGGGACGCTGTAAAAAACACTCTATTGAACATCGCAAATTTACACGATCGTCCCAGAAAGATAGTCTTGATCGATAAAACAACCTTCGTCCTTTGTGCAAAATTGCAAATTTTTTTCTTTAATTACAGTCCTTAGCGCTTAAATTTTCTAATCACGTTGGCCCACGTTGAATAAAAATTGGCTGTGCTCACAAAAGGGTATAAAGAGTTGAAAATGTGAGGAAGAGAATACACGGGTACTGTGCGCTAGGTGATTATATTGAGCGCGGGGTTAGCTCTACGCGTAAATTGAATTGAGTCTTATTTGGGTAATTGAAGCTCGCGCATTGTGGAGTTTATTTTAGCTGAGTTAGAGGGTGTGTTCGTGGAGGATATTTTTTTCAATTTTGTTAGTTTGATGTATATGTAGGTTTGTGTTTGCGTTTTTATTTTAAAACTGTAAATCTTTATTTATTAATAGTAATAATTTTGAAGTAAAAGAAGAATTACAAAATATTGTTTAGACTTAAAGAGGTTAAAAAAGGGTTTTATACTATTTTATAAAGAAATAACGGTGACTGCAATTACTGCAATGTAGCAATTAAATAGTAAATTACAGTTTGTTTTTCTTCAACGTAAGATATTGCTGAATAAAGAATACCAAGAAATAATGTTTTGTAAAAACTACTGTAACATCGTAATAATAGAATGTTTTTCGCATGAAAGTAGGACGCTAATTTTTACCTTTATTTCCCTCATAATTATAAAATTTTCATACTAATACTTCCTACAGTCTCAAAATGTACAACCGTGCTACTTTCAGAATTACACACACACTCCCATAAACTTCCACATTAGCATTAAAACAATTTTTCAACCCAAAAAATCCAAAACTAACCCAGCACACTCCAAACCCCCAAAAATCTCACACCCAAAACTAAACAAGTCCAGCCTCACATTATGTTTCCCAATTTCCCAACCGTCCAACATCAGGCCTCGCAGCAATTTCGATCCTCTCCGTATGCGTTCCACGAAACGCGAGGCCGAGTCATGCGCCCTTAGCATCGACGCGCTCGTCTCTGGCTATACACTCGCTTTCAGGTGCGGTGTAACCGCACTGGCTGCAGCTGCAGGCCAGATATTCCGGGAAAGCCGAGGACAGGAGGGAAGCCCGGCGCATCGAAGCCAAGATGCGCGCGCCAGCCGAGCTCCCCCTTAATTTCCCCCGCTCTTCCATAGCTCTTTAAAGAAAAAGTAGCAATCTCGAGCGTTGTCGGCGAGCTTGGAGAGGCGAAGGAGATGGATGAGAATGAGTGGATGGTTTGTGGATTATGTGAATTGATGCTGTTACGGAGTTGTTTTCTTGCCGAGTTGTTTATAGAGCTATTTGTTGTTTTGTTTGCCGACTGAATTTATTACAATTGTGTGTATGAATTCAGCAGTTCTGTTGGTTAGTGATGTTATTGTAATAATGGTCGGGAAAACTTTAATAATGCTCTATCCTACGACCATATCCCAATGAGTCTCGATTAATTCCACCGTGTAAACAGAGATCGACTACTCAAATTAAAAGAAAAACCATTCAACAATCTATACTTCCACACAATGCAACACGCAACTCAAAGGCAAATACATCATCCATTCGCCATACACTCGCTTACTTCAACTAAAAAAAAAAAGAAGAAAATATCAGACGCCCCCGCGGCAGCGACAGCCGCTTAAATCACTTCACTTTAAATTCGCAAACCAAGCGATTCAAGCTCTCCCTGGCCTCGCTCGCAAATCACTCTCGCTTCGCTCTCCACGCGCGCTTCCTATTTACTTTTCATAAGGAAAACGACGCTGACGTCACACGCCGCGGCGCAACTACAATTCCCGGCCCGCGTCAAGACGTTGAATTAGAAGCAATGTAATACTTCCCCCCAGGCGGGTATATACTCTCCGCGCGTTACGTGCATATACACTGGCATATAACCGTAATTTGAGAATGCGGAGGCTGACGGCTTGAAAAAACTTTGTTTTTCCGTTTCGAAGCATAATGGACGGGGGCCGTGAGGTTAGCTGTGTACGGCTTGGTACTGTCTGGCTTTCGATTTGCGGAATCGATGCGCGCCTCGAAGCTTTGGAAATTTATTGGGTTCGAGGCTGACCTGTTATTATGATTCGTACAATGGAAAGTTTTATTTGTAAGGGGGGGTAGATCCGAGCTGAGCGGGGATGACATAATAATGGGAGTTACAAATCATTGGGATACGAAATTTTCGTTTCTTTGAAAAATTCTTTCTTGCTTTCTGTATAGGTTTAATAGCAGTGGAAATCTACTGTTTCGTTTATCAAATAAGAACGATTTGTTTTTAATGATTTTTAATAAATGCATATTTGAATAATAAAAAGTAAATGAAACTCATGAAGACCGCTACATTTTTGAAGAAACTCAAAATCAGTTCCACTAAATAGTCCATCTGGAACTTCGACACGACTTCCCGAGGCGACTTGGAGGGTGCGCGCGCGCATGATTAAGCGAGTGCTGGAATATCACGTGCAGTGAATTTTAAAAGGAGCGACAGATTTTTCTGTTTGTTCTTCCCTTTTATTTAGTGCTGGGAAAGTGTAGAAGCTTTTTGTTTCGTATTTACGTTTTGTACTTTACGAAATTTTAAATATTTAAAGCAAGATTCTACTTTGTACATTAAAATTTTATTAATGTACAACATTAAATCAAGCAAATCAATATGCAAACTATTGAGAACGTATCTTTTTACTTACTCAAATATTAAATTAGCATTCTGGCACAGCTTTCAGCGCAATTAAAACACTCTTATAAGCAAAACCCAAGCCAGCAACATCTGAAAAGACCATTGAA
>JAPYZA010005977.1:0-15734 GCA_030522685.1 Eupelmus azureus | reverse complement strand
GAGAAGAACAATTAATTTAAAAATTTAACAAGATTTTGCTTTTTTAAGAGTTCTGAACATAAGAGTGTTCAGAAAAACACACTGATAACAGTCATAAAGAATTATTCTAGCTTTTTCAAAAAAGAATATCCAGAGAAACAAATTATTTGTTAAATATTATCGTTTAGCCGTTGATTTACCGTTTACAGTTTCTAAAAAATACAGAATATACATTCGATAAATTAATAAAAAAGGCAAAGATTATAAATAGCTTTTCAAAATCTCGAAACTTCTGTTTTATTTCTTCACTCACATTTTTAACGAAACTACCATATCTACTACTTAAATTATTCATAAAACTATACTTCAAAAATTCCTAAAAACCTTTACGTAAAAAATTTCTCTAAAAAAACAATAATAAATAAAAAAAACGATCAATATAATCCAGCTACTGTTCGCCAAAGCACACTCCCATTTTGTTCCGTTCCCAACGACATGACGTTTAGAAACTAAAAAAAAAAACGTATTCAACTTTCATTTGTGTGACAATCTGCTACGAATGATCGATCGAGTGGAAGTGCGCGCAGATAGCATTCGATATATTACGCTGGGCGCGAGGATAACGATTTCCATTCCGCTTGGGCGGCTGAAAAAAAATCTGTTACGCGCTCCGCGCGTTCACCGCGCCGTTGTCCGCGCGTCCCATCAGATAAACTTTACCGGTAGATAAATTTTCGCTGGCGAGAAAAATAAAAATTTTTACGTTCGCGCGTTGCGTCGGCGCGGATAAAAAAAACAGAGCGATCGACGAGCTCGCTCATTAAAAAGCCGAAAAAATATTCTCGTGTGAAAGTCGATGCGTATTATAAAGCGCTGGAGTAATAAAACGACAAGAGAGGAGGATGATTGTCATACTTTCGTAGGGTATATATTGGGCATATTTAATGGAAAAAAAATTGATTGTAAAAAGAGGCTTGAAAAGAGGTTAGCGACGTTTCTGTCTATCACAAAAGAAAAGTCCTACCGGTAATATTCTCTGAATAATTGCGTGCGTTTAGTTGCCAGTGGCCTGTCAGATTAGTGCCTCGTAAACGAACAGATCTCAGGCGTTAATCCGTTCACCTTGTTTCTAATCGAATGTCAATCTAGTATATAGGTATGAATATAAAGTATATGTATAAGGTATATTATGAATCAGTGCTACTCGAGCATTTGTCCATTACAGTCAATTTGTAATAGCATTAGAAGAGATAACTTTCAAAGTCAGTAGCATAATCAGAATCTGTATGATAAAAAATGAAGTTTAAAAAACGATCCAGCTGATACGTTCGTACAGATAAGTATGAATGAAAAATAACTAATTAATAATATCAGACGGCATGAAATTATAAATGTGTAAATTTGAAAGTCTAAACAAATAAATCTTAGCATTCATTTCTTAATTAATGGAACTTCAATCTCGAACATGATTTTCTTTTCCTTTTTTTAAATCGTGAATGTTATAAATCAAGGCTTGTATTTTATATCAGCTTTAATTTATTATTCATTTTATAAGATACATGCTAATGTCAATCACTTGCGCTATTCTATTAATAACGCATGTCTAATTATACGACAACGTCTAATGTAGAATATTTTATGTACAATCAACCTCTACAAGTTCATAAATTATAAACTTGTAATTCATTATTTTCTAATAACTATCATATAGACATATTTTTCTACAATAATTAATTAACATAAAAATCTCGTTTTATCTTTCACTTGTTTCCCTTCCACGCATCTGTCTTTCCTTCATTCCTTCCCAGCACGAAATCCGAAGATTCTAAAATATTTACACCGACGATCGTCAGAAACGAAGTAGGTACAATCCCCGCAAGATAAAGCTCTCAACTGTAAAGAAGACGCTGGCAATTCACAAAAACTTTATCTCGCTCATTAACTTCAACATACCCGAGCCGTCCCGTCGAAATTTACGCCGTCGTTTACCGATATCGCTAAGCACTCCGGCGCGCATCCGAATTAATCCTAGCCCTAAACGTTCCAAGTACAGTTACCCGAAGAACCGATCGTAAAATCGCCGATAACAGTCGCACAAATTTGCTCTCGCGCTCACGTCGCCACCACTAAAAAAGGCAAAATAATTTCCCCTCCACAAAACTTTTATATACAAACACACAGACACCATACAATCGTACAAACGCTATATACACAAGAAAGCGCGTCGGCGGTCTCTGACGAAGGCGGCCCCCCCGATATTTACGAGGCGCATTGTGCATGCAGCCAGCGGCTGCTATCTGCCTCCGAACGATAAAGAGCGCGTACACGAGCGACTTCGGCGCTTGTATTGTATATATCGCGCATCGCTGAAAGTAATGATCCTGTTTACAGTTATCGGCGGACGTGTCGCTGAGATACCGATTGAGTTACCGGGACCCACGGACGTAGCGAGCGTCCACTTTATATGGGAGCGTATCTCTTCGCGGCGGAGTTATATTCGCGTGGGTTTTGTTGAGGAGTCGCGGGCATCGAATGGAAGGGATGTTTGATGTTTAATGGCTTCCGTTTTGGAGTTTTGATGGTTTTCATTGTTGGTTAGGGAGGAGTTTGAGATTTTTTAACGTTTTAAGGTTTTTAATAAGTGGAGAAATGAAAGCGTGAACATCGCGCGAGAATTATTAATTATGAGGAGTAGGTATCTTCTTAGATTAAAGCGAGTGCGCCTTTCATGAATATTAATTTGCAGGAAACCGCATGATTTAATTATAATTAATTTCAATGTAATCGCGGGTGATGTATAATATTTTATCTCGGGCGTAATTATAGAATATCCAGTTATACAATTTATTTCTCATTCAAGACGTAAATTAAAAATTTAATGATATAAAGAATTTATTGTAGTATTTTAAAAACATTCCACATTACGGCTAATAATTCAGAAATGCGCGCTATCAAAGTTGTTATTTATTACAGATTTATGCACGCGATATGTTCAATAGAATCCCATAAATTTAAGGCAATAACATGAATATTTTTGCAATCAATACGCGGTCTTACTCGCATACGCTCAGTGTAAAGTCATCCTTTTTATCAGAATATTTTGCACCTTTTTAAAACAAATTTCCCACAATTCATCATTGTCCAAGTCATTTTTCACAAATACCGTTAGCAATACGCAAAAAAAAACCTATTTTAACCTCCAATGCAGCAATATCTAAGTTTAAAAACACTCTTGTGAATCATACACCTAACAAGGAAAAATATCTACTTCTCATTATCTCCTTCAAATCTAGCTTCTAAAATGAATAAACAAACAACAATAAACCTCAGATCGAGGACAAAAAAAAAAGTCTCCTGGAAGCGTTCCCCGAACGCGCGTCCATCCCGCCAACCTCACTAGAAAGTACCGGCCGCGATTTATCGCAAAATCGAAGCGGGCTATAAACGAGCGGGCTCGTTTTTCGCAAAACTGAAGAGTCACGCCGATATAAATTCCGCACAAAAATATTGGCCACTCTATCGGCCTGCACTCGCCGCGCGCAATAAAACTCGCGTTCACGAATACTTTACGACGATAGTTTCGCGCTGCCGTAGATATATACTCTTTCCCTATCCATATACACGTAAAACTCGTCTACAAAAAAGGAGTAGCGATCTCGTCGCTGCGGACGATTTATAAAAAAAAAAAATAGGAAAAACGAGAGGAGAAAATAAATAACGCTTGATAAATCGACGTCGCGTATATAGCGCGCTCATAACGTCTTATTTCCACTCGCTGTATTTTTTCCTCTTTCCCGCGCTGAGAAATTGCAGGCCGCGCGAACGAGATATAATATCCCATTTCCATCGCTGCGTAATTCTAATTTCCGCGCGCGTTACACGCGCCGAGACCGCGCGATGATTAATGGACGCGCTTGGCCGGCACTTATAGACCGATACGTTTTTCAAGCGCGAGTGTATATGTGCATATGAGAAAATGCGAATATCGTTTCCCTCGAAGCGGCGTTTAGCGCTCGAAAACTTGTTTCCAGCTCGTTTTGCAAAGTATATTGGCCAGTCGACTACCGTGCAGGCAGCTCTGGCGCGAGCACCTGCCTATCAGTGCGCAGCTTACTGTGCTATATACTTAGCGTCGATGTGCTGCGTGAAGGGGTAGATTACGAGGAAATTCCAGTGGAGTGTGCGATATTTATTTTGCGTAAGCGTCGCGTGGTGCTGGATAATGCTGAGTAAGATGTTTTATCGGGTATTCTAGTCGGGTTGGAAGGTGATGGGAGAGTTGGTTGTGACGAATAATTTCTTTTTAAAGAAATTATTGATTTTTGAAGGTGACGTGATGGATAGTAGAGAACGGTGGATTCATAAGGGAAAGTGAAGGAGTGAGGGAAGCGCAGTATTGTTCACTTATGGTTTGGATTTGACAAGCCGCTCGATTTTCGCTTTCTCAAAGAGAAAGCTTTGATAATAATTTTTTTCAAATTTTCATCGTGTTTTGAAATTTAGGACACTGCAAGCCTGAACATGTAGTTTCTAAAAAAATCGCGTTTGCATGTGTACGTGCAAGCAATAAATAAAATAAATTTCTGAGTATATAGTAGATAAAGTAAGCTTGATAAATACCTTTATTTTATGTTAGAATTGGCTAAACAAAATTGCTACCGCAATCCACTTTGAAAAGTGAAATATAATTTTTAATCGAATACTTTCAAGAAAGCAAATAAATATATTTAGTAACTTTTTTCTTACATTATCAAATCACTTTCTTCTATACGTTAGCTGTAAAATATTATAAGTTTTCATGCTTTGAAAACTTTCAATTTAATAAGCTGAAGATAAGTAATATTTAGATAATATACATCTTTCTGGTGGAAAAATAACAAAACATATCTTAGCCACTGTCGCCTTTACATAATACAAGCGACTTAACTATACCGACCGCTTATAGATATCTACACTTTGCGATATCCTGCCGCAGGTATGCACTTACCTATACATATACCACCTCGTTCACGCACGATTCGAAAAAGAGTGTATATAACAGAGTAGAAAGAGAAACGGCGAGGAAAGGAAGAGAGAAAGAGAGTAGCTTTTCAAATAGCTGATGACTGCTCGGCTAGAAAATGACCGTTCTCACTTTGTCACGCAAGGCGAATAAATTCCCGACACATGCCCATTACAGTTTACGAGCGACGGTTAACATGGTACAGCCGGCCGCGCTCTCCCTGTATACGTGTATATTAAGATATACGAGCGGCTCGCTTCAAGCACATACACACACAGGCAACCGCGCCGTCTAGATATAATACATCCCATTTCCATAATGACATGGAAACCGACTATATTCGTTACCGGGAATTCATTATCATTTTTACGGCCCATAGAATAAGATTAGGCGCGCTCAGCGCGCCGGCGTCGCCGCGCGTTAACGATGCTAAATCGCCGACGGTGAAGCTGCGCCGAGCGCGCAATATTGGACCTGCGCGCCTACTTCGACTTTCGACTTCGAAGCCGCCTCGGGGAGAGAAGATTGATTGGGATTCTTAATGGGGGCTAATAAGCGGCGGGGCCGAGTACGTTTAGCCGGAATTGACTGGTCGAGAAAATTGTAAATCAACGAATTTTTTTTGTTGTTGACAGATAGATGGGGGAATTGAGGTGTTTCTGTTTTAAGTACCGCGCCTTTTTTTCGGTTAGTTTTTTCCTTTGAAAATATTACGTGCTATGATTAAGGTGGAAACACGTGTTTCAGGTGTTCTGAATGATGTATCGGCGCATAATTTAGAGGAGAAGATGTATGAATGGGCTCGTTATTAATTTTTGATTGCTCTGGGCTGAGTGATGATTTGTAAGGCTTTAAAAAATATTTAGAATCATATTGTTTTAATTAACGATAATTTTTTACTGACATCACAGTGGTAATGAAAGCTCTGGCAGCGTGAGTAATGTAACAAAATGTGAGTCTATGATTGTTTTTGAAATTTAAAGTATTACCCACTGAGGATAAATAGAAGTAAAATTAACATCGAAATATAGATTCATTATCCTCATTTTATTAATCAAGAAAATAATTATATTGATAAAAATTTAATTTAAAACGTTAACATTAGGCAAAATTTCAATTTAAAATTTTAATCATTTATTGTACAACCAAAAACTCCACATTTTTCCAATAAATCACTTTGAATTCAGCCCGTTATACAGGCACAAAAACAAATTATATCTGCAAAAACGTCACGTCAAAATACCATTGCGCACAATAAACATCCCCTGTACCGCGCGCACGTCAAAAATGTTAATTCAGCGCGTGCGGAAATATCGCATAACCCGGCAAAAATAATTAATACGAAAATTGATTCAGCATCCCGATTTTGATCGACAGACTCGCTCCGACGATATTAAAAGCCGTCGAACATCGCCCCGCCAGCGGCAGAAATCCATTTCCTTGTCCGCTTCCTACATAACGTATATGACGCGACTCCGACGTTTCATCGCGAATTACATGCGGTAAGCCAAACGAGAAACTATTTTTTGCATGTCGTTCGTCACCCTGACGACTAAGCTCTTCTATACCCGGAAAGGTGCGCCGATATCGTTTGTCCAACGTGAGACGTATGATCTTCTTTTTTTGGTATTCCTCTTGCTGTTGTACTGGATTTTCATGCAAATATAGTCCTGAAATTTAAAGTGACTAATTTCCCACCGTAGTATTGTGCTTAAAAACTCATTTTTTCTGCATTTTTTTCTGCGCTTGAGGGTGAATCCATTTTGTCACTTTTAAATACGTGCGAACTTTGTGAGCTGGGGCATGAAGCTTTCATGCCGCGCGACACGGGATGATGTGATTGAATAGTAGTTAATGCGAGAATGTGAATAATACCTTTTTAATGCTGTACAGAACCCGGAAAATTGGATAGTTTTGTCTTTTTTAGGAGATTTAGAGGCAGAAGTTTGAGGCAGGATGTGTTTAATTTTAACTATATAACTTTTTTAATTTATGATTTTTATTTCATTGATCGTAAATTAATATGAAATAACTATTATATCAATATACTAGTTTTAAAATAAATTATTAACACATGAAATTACATAGTTCTATTTAAAACACAATTTTCTTGGTGTAATAGCTAAATATAGAAATAAATAACAAATTTTTGAAAATTAAAAATTTTACACGCGCGAATAACTAGTCTTAGGAGTAGGTAACGACTTATACATTTACAGCGAGATGCTGCGTAACACGGGGTCACTCGCTTAAGTTCTTATTACTCTCTGTTTTCGCTGGACTGCTTTCTTTATACTCATAATATCCAAGAACGTTTACTTATGTTACTGACATAAAGTATAGGTCCTGTTAATACATACTCATAGCGTCCAGTGATAGCAACTATTATATATCAGTATTTTAATATGTTAATGATTAGCTGGATCAAGAGAGCAGCGCAACCTCAATTTTTATTCGCTTTAACGTAATAAGAACCTTGTATCGGCAATTATTAATGCGAGCTAATTGAGATAGCTATCTATATTGGAAATGCCTGAAAAATATTACGGAGTCTAAAAGCTCAGGTAATGAACTTATCTATCTAAACGTTTGCTATCTACAATACTTACCACTTGTTGTAGATTTTTACATATTAACTGAAACATAACTGTAAAATTTGAAAGAAGTAAAAGAAAATTTCATAATAGAGAAACATTATTGTTTTAAGTATTATCTTCTTTTTATTCGAGTATTTTTTGAATGCTTAAGATTTTATGAATTTTTTATGATATTATTGAAAATTCAAAACAGATGTTTTGTCCTCAGTCTGAATATAAAAAACCATAATTTCACATACACCTAGAACATAATACCTTAATAATATTACACGAAAACTACATATTGCCAGGAATCGAAACGCTATAATCAAAACTAATTATAAAAATCAATAATCAATATCTCTCAAAGCTATACCGTCAATCGTCGTTTCTCTCAACATTCATTCTCAACGCCCATAGTTTAACGCCTATTCAAAACCAGATCCACGCTGCACTCCGCAAACACAGAATTCAATTCGCTCCCATTCGCTTCTGTATTAAAGCAGAGCTGTATTCCTCGTACAATAATTTACCGCCGCATCCGCCACTATAAAAGCCCTCTCTCTCTTTCTTTCGAAATTACTGCTTACACGCGCAAGAGTAAAGGATGTTCAGTCATAACGGCCGATGAAGCGGAACATTAACGAGGCTATATATACGTAAAGCTTGCTTGGAAATAGCTGAGAAGAAGCGAGGTGCCTGTCGTCTTGATATCGAGGACGCGAGACGACAGATGGATTACGCGAGGAAACGATGCTTGACAAGCCTTCGACGTGTGTGGTATAATGAGACGGTGTGTTGCTTATGTTCATTGATGATCTGACGATATAATCGCGGGGACAAAGACGGTTTGAGCGGTTCTTTTTTTTTTCATTTTGATAGGCTCAGTTTGGTCGAAGACTTTTTTGCAGCCGTTGCGTTGTTTTATGTAGAAAATATACTTGATTTTTGCATTTGAAAATAATGTTAAAATGAATAATTCTTACTTTGGAATAAATAATTTTAATAATTTTATGTCCCACGAGCAATCAATATTTAATAGCTTCTTAAAAGCCGTTCCTGCCACAAACTTCACTCCCATAATAGTTTCAAATGTACATATCATGAAAAATCAACTTCCCGTGTTATTAAACTCGACTTAAGTATCGCGTTTACATTCGACAAGTTTCCCGTAACTCGTTAAGAAAGTAGACCAGCGTATACACGTCCAGCGCACGCAACGGCCTAATACTAATTCAGCGTGTTAATGACCAATTAATTCTAACGATAATCCAATAGTTGAAGCCAGCTCGTTACCCGAGCCGCTAAACTTCGCCTCGTTAACCCCACCCCTACACCCACCACCCGGCTATCAATAGCTCAAAAACGCGCGCTATATAAAACACTACCACAGAAAATATCCCCATACTCGATAAAAAAGTCCAGCGTCCACTAAAACTCAGCAACTTTCCGCGATGATAAAACCGACGCGTAAAGTCAAGAAACGAAGAAAAAAAAGCTCGGGCCGTTGAAACTAACCTACTTCAGCCAAGCGCGTAAATAGTCTCGGCGGGCTTGCAGGTCTTAATCTCACGGCTGCCGCTCAATAAGATAGACTATACACGCCGAGAGAGAAAGAGAGAGAGAGAGCGGGTCTCTAATCTTCGGACGCGTGTCTTGCCCGCATGATTTATGCAATCCATTTAACGACTCTGCGCGCCGTTCAGCGAAATCTTAAGGGGGGAATCAATATATATCCGGCAGGGGAGCGGCTCGCACATATATAGCCTGTGCGTGCATTGAGATAAACGAGACAGGCGTTAGATCTCTCTCCTGGCTACTTCTCTTTCTCCTCCCTGTCCCGAGCGCTGCTGCTACTCCTTGGGTTATAGGCTTGGCGTGAATTGGTTGGCTGTGAGCGGGAGATCGATGCAGATATATCGCGAGGAGGTTTGTTAGGGCTAAACGCGGCCTCTGGCTGGTTGAGTTGCTGAGATGTGGGATTGAAGGTGAAAGGTGGGATGGATGTTTTTGAGGCGGGATATGGTGATGGGAGTGCGGGTTGGGGTGATGGTTAGTTAGCGCGGAAGGATTGTGTATTGGTTGAAGGAATTGGATTTGAGAAAGTTTTGAAATTGTTTTAATTTGTTGGACGATTCTGTTAGTTTAACAGATTTTATTAGAGGATTTCAAAAATATTCTAGAGGATGTTTTCTTAGCTCAGTGTATAATGAAAGTGACGGAAGGAAGATTAATGGAAAATGGATTTGTTGTATTACTAGTTGTATTATAAAATTTGATTATGTCATACCTTTAAGAAAGCTTGAATTAATTAATATAGCTACCAGCGATTGATGAGTCCATATGATATTCATTCAATTTTGGTTTCAAAAAAATAATTAGTGCTTGTTCTTCTAGTAAAATAAATTAAAAACTATTTTCAAAATTAAAACTTAGTTTAATAAATGGATCTCTATAATAGTCGTCAACTAAAAGGTTTTAACATTCTCTTAATAGTATAAAAATACGTTACGCAGATGTGACTTATAGCATTACACAATGACGCTAATCCATAAAACAACCAATTAGGCAAATTTAAAACGGAGAACGGGCCTGTGCGATAAGCTTCAAGTTTTTAGGAAAGTAAGTTTTATCTATTTTACGATTTCTCAAATACTCCTGGTGTAATTAATAGTGTCTGAGGATTTTAAGTAATTTCAAGCATTCCAAAAAAGTGACGCATCCACTGGAATTTAAAGATGAAAACCGGCAAGTGCTTTTCCTTGTTTCTTGTTCCTGCCTTTGATAATTCCGCTTTTAAAAGAACACTAAAATAAGTATCCATCCTTAATTACTTAAATTTCTAATGTTTATTCAAACTTTTACCAAATACAAAAATAAAAATAAAACTTTTCCTAAATATAACGCACTCACTAACAATATCCACGTAATCGTCACCCCAAACCCCCGATTCCTCAAAAACAAACCACATAAAAACTTGACACTCAACAAGAAAATACGCGTCGAAAAACTTCTCGTCCACACTGCATAATATTCACCAAGAAGTCCGAAACGACGAGAAAATGGAAGAAGCACGCCTGCAAAGAGCAACGCACACTCACACGGCTCGAGATCAGGCGAGCAGGCGCGCAGACTCCTCAGTGCGGGCGCGTGACGGCGCGGGGCCGTTTAGATAATAACGCGCATTTTATCTCCCTCGTAAAAGCTAATTTACGAGCGCATCCGCGCCCGAGTCTATATGGCAGCGCAGCACCGTATACCTACACCCGTCGGGCATATGCGAGAAGCCAGAGCGCAAGGAGTGAAAGAGAAGACACCTTCCGGCACGGAAGAAAGCCAAGGGAGGAAAAGAGAGAGACACGCACACGCATGAAAGATAGAGTCACGGACTTGGGTGTGCGTGCGGTGTAATATTATCACACGCACGAGCTTGCGAATGGTCGCTTACGCGCGTCTTTTACAAAGATCCTGTATGTGTGTGTTATATGTATGAGAGAGCGCTTTAGGGGGAGAAGATGAGAGAATGTACGAGGCCCTTAAATTCAATCCCCTAATACGGCGCTTTGTCGACGTCGAGAGCGACAATAAGCCCGAATGGTCTTTTTGCTGCGCGCGAGCGTCGTTAGGCTTTATTTCTGTAGAGCTGCGCTTTTTCTTGCGCGCGGGGAGAACGACGTCTGAAATGATTTCTGCGGGCTGCGCGGCGTTTCTCGCGGGGTTATGGGAGAGGTGCTTTGTGCGGGATTCGGTTTTTTTTCCTCGTGCTTTTTGTCAAATATTTGCGACAGTCGCTGAGAACGCGGTCATTAATCTTTTTTGACGAACGATAGTTTGTACTGCATGTTTGGGATTGAGATGTTAGAAAGTGAATTGTGTCATTGTGTATGATGTACATTATATTCGGTACTCCATCGAAGATTTAAGTCGATTGTTATAACAAAGGTATCTGCGATTAAGCAGAAAAGAATAAAATTATGTGACTTTACGTTTTTAATACGGATAATTATTAATAAAATTTCTGAATCACCTAAGCAACAAATAAATATATTGAATTATCTTTAAATAATAAGAAGCCAACGCTGTTCAATTTCGTCTCCCAGCATCCATTCCAATAAAAAGCCTCAGCGCAATATATATTATTCATTACAACAATATATGCGTAATTCTTTCTGGAATCAAGCTGCGGTACAACAATACTCGCATACATAATACATCATCGTATTTGAATAGCGCGTCGACAAAAAGATTCGCCTTGCGGCTCTCGCGCGCTTCGTGAAAAGAAACGAGGTCTAAATCAAATCTCCTCGCGATCCTCTCATATTATTTTTTTCTCCCTCCCTCCTCCGCCTCTTCTTTTCACTCGGCGCGCGCGAGACAAAGAAATTTCGAGTGTCCCGGCGAGTAAAGACTTTATAAATAATTCAGTCGCCGCGTGCTACTCGCGCGGCTCGAAAATCCCTGCAGAAGGGAGGCTTTCTCTCTTTCTCTTTGCGACCCCGGCCGCGCGCGCGCGCGCCAGCTTCACATTAATCAATATCCTGCGCGCGCGTCGGCTGTGTATAAGCGAGGAGAGCCCGAAAATTTATGAATGCGAGCAATGAATCACGAGATAATAATACTATTCCCGGCATGCGCGCGGCTAATGTAGCGAGGCGCGTACATGCGTAAGGATTTGTAATTTAATGGCTAATTATTTAGATGGGGATGGTAGGGCTCAATTTTTTCTTAGAGGCAAATGGATTATTTTTTAAGGAATAGGATTGCGTTAGATATTCGTTGAAGTGAAGTCTTGTTGGCAATGATCAAAGATTTTATTAATGATAGAAAATTTTTCTATATTTGATTACTAAAGAAAATAATTGTTATATCTCTAACTGCTGATATAAACTGCGTGAATTATCTCCAAGCAGAGAGTTCATTATTCAATTGTTAATTTAATTAAATGCATATGTATCGGAAGCAATATTTTTAATGAGCACATTATAAAAACTTTAATGCAGAATTAGATTAATGTTGGATATCAAATTTTTAGCATTAGCAATAAACTTAAAAAAAGAAATCATGAAATTTATAATATTTGCATTAATTTTCTATTTTCATATATATGCATATAAAATTTAAATCTCTAGACAGCAATTTAATAGTTGTATTAATATTATATTAGATAAATACATCGTATAATAAAATATCAGATTTGTAAATTTTACGATACGTTAAATAATCTAAATCCGTTATTTTTAAAGAAATGCTGCGAAAACATTTTTTTGCAATTTCTTCCATATTTTTTAATAAATAATTGCTTCTTTTATTCCAACTATATATATTTAAAACTACAAGTTCAGTCAGAGAAATTAATTTTTGTAGACCCGTCTCTGAAAATTTAGAACAACCTCAAAAAAGTATAATTATAAAAGTTTATTTATAATTATACTTTTACATATTTAAAGATAAGATAAAAGAAATGGACTCTCCCAACTTCAAATCCGAGATTAAAATATTAAGTTAGCCGCAGAAATGTAGATCGCTACTAGTAGCTTATTAATGCTCCTCTCGAGCCGTCGATCCATCACTTTTGTTGTCACTTTATTAATCTCGACATTACAAAGCGAGCAGCTATGTATAATGCGTACATAACAGCCAGCGAGATGTCTGGCCTGCGATACGGGACCTGTCAAAGATATGTCATCCGGCAGCTTCTTTGGCTACTTGTGAGCCCGCACCTGTATCCACGTATAATATACCAAGTATAGCCAGCTGATGATGAATGGCCTGACTGACTGGCGTGTCCTTTTAAACGCTCGCCCATTGCCGCCATTAAAAATCGACGATAGAACGCTTCTATAGATTCCTCGCGCGCTTGAGATTAAAAAGAAAAGGAATGACAGAGCCAATATAGAAGCGAATGACTTTTGAAAAAAAAAAAAAAAAATGAAAGGTATCTATCATTTCTAATAACTCACTGTTACTCCACGTCAATTATGATTGACTGATGCTCCGACTGTTATGCGTATCGGCACAGTCGGAAGCGATTTTCTGAGAGAAAATATTATCAAGATGAGCTGAGAAATGAATTTTTATAGCCGAGTCAGCCTACTGTGTGAACGCCGTATGGTTGATTGAAGATTTTTTTGTAATGCGTCGATCTATTCGACGATAGAGATAGATTATTAGGATTGATTGAATAATTCGTTTTGGAATAGAATGCTACTCCTTCTTGTTTATTGATGAGAGGTTGGGAAAAAAATTTTCCCCCTAATGCAAAACAAAAATTACTTCCCGTGACGTTCCAAATTTTTATCTCGTACAGATATTTATCTGAGCTTTGAAATGACGTAGTTTGAATGTATTTTACGATAATGCATGCGAGAGTATCTTTCTATACGTATTCTCTTCCACTCTCTTTTATTTTATTCTTGGTAATCCTTCGAAATGAATAAGAAGAATGGAAAGTCATCTATTCTTTCTGAAATACCACACGGCGTTTTAGGCAATGAATGCATTTTTTGCCTTGTAATAGCACAGTGAAATGAAATAATAAGTTATTTTCTACGATTTTGTTAGTATGCGTGTATCAGTATGTAAATTACTAATGCACCAACTCATAGATACCACGTTGTCATAAACACAAGTATGAACTTAATACTTTCAATCTGATTCAATCCGATAATCCAATTCAAACTTAATACACATTGTCACTATACTTAAATAAAATAATTATAAACATTATGCCCATCCTACAAACTTTCCACACCTTCACGTATCTTCTACCCATCAGACACGAAAATAACAACTAGAACCCAAAAACCATTTAACCAATTCAACTCGTTCCGTTCCATCCCTAAGAAAACGCTGCCAGAAAACAAAATCTCATCTTTGCAACAGCTCCAGAGCCGTTCGTCCCGCGATTTATATCCGCACTCCGGAGCAGCCAGCCGTGGCGCAAAGTGGCCGGCCTCGGCAAAAGTATTTTGGCAAGAACTCGCCAAAAGTGCAGAAAAGATGCTGAGCCGTAGCGTATAAAGAGCCGCGCGCGGCAATCGAGTTATACGCGATTGTCGCGCAGGACTGATTTATCGAGAGAAAGAGGGAGAGAGCCGTTAATAAATCGTCTGTATAACGGCGCTAAGATAGAGAGAGCGACGAAGGCGTAGGCGCGGCGATATTTCAGCGCGCAGTAGCTTTATGAGCGCGGGTTACGAGCCAGGAAGAGCCATAACGCTCGCGCGCGGTATGTACACATATGTATAGACGTTCTTCTCCGCACGCGCGCGGGCGCATCTCACTCCACGGTGATTCTCTGTCTATAGGTACCTACAGCATGGCCGCCTGCGCATCGGACCATAAACTGCGAGCGTGATCTACGCGAGACTCACAGCAGAATGGCCTCGTTACGCTCTCGCGGAAATGTGGCGAGTTTCTGGAGGTTCGACCGCACGCGAGCCTTGCGAGTTGCCTATATGTGTACACGCGTATATGAATATATATAAGGGTGCTTCGATTCGCGAAGTGATCCGGCTTTTTTCCACATGTATCGCAAGCTCTGTACGGAAGCCCGCATGCTCAGGTATATAGATATAGGAATTTGTGGGTTTACAAATTTTAGACGATTGAGTAAATCGCTGTGCAGTAATTCGTTTTCAAAATTTTTAATATAATTTTTTATGGTGGTATTTTTTATTTAAGCGTTTTAGAGGCTCTAAAGTATTCAAATATTATTTTTTATCATCATCAAGACTTTTCGAAAACAAAATTTTATTGACTAACATTAATTTTTGCAGATACTAGACAGTATCATGTTAAGTACAAAAAGTTTCCCTAATACTGTTTTATCATGAAATGAAATCGGTCGCCTCCTCAGTCAAAATTTTGATTAATTTGAAATTTATTTAATATTTTATAGTGGGGGGATATTTTTCAGAATATACCAATCAAATCGTTGTGTTTTTTATTTTTATTACTCTTATTATTATTTTTATTTTTATCATTATTATTAATAACCCAATAACCCAATAACCCAACAATAACTCAATAACCCAACACCTTGAAAACCCAATAACCCAATAACCCAACACCCTGAAAACCCAATAACCCAACACCCTGAAAACCCAATAACCCAATAACCCAACTCCCTGTAGACGATGTCCAGGTGTTGCTCTCAAACGATAAAAAATCGATAA
>JAPYZA010005976.1:0-14260 GCA_030522685.1 Eupelmus azureus | reverse complement strand
GTTAAGGTGGGAATAAAGTACTAATTCGCACGGGCAGCAAAACACCCTCGGGAATAATATGAGACTTTACTCCCTTGGTGCATAATGTACTATTACAATATGGAATAATCTTGTAATGACAGAGAAGTATCAATAATATTCATAGCGTATTGTACCGTTCAGCTAAAATAATGATTCACAATTTCATTTAATTTCTTGTATTTACTGTATTTTATACAATTTACTGGCCTGCTAATTTGCATCCGTTTCCGTGAAGACCAGCTCAGCAGGCATGAAACTACGTATGAAGTTCTAAATGCGCTTGATTAAAAAAAGGGATTGACTGAATTTAAATATAAGTAGCATATTTGCTTATGAATTTTGTACCAACTTTATTTCCTTAATGAGTAACACCTTTTTGATAAATATAAAAAGTATTTAAAATAAAAAAGTGCATAAAATGTAAGAATTTCCTATTTATCTTCTATAAATAAATGCAAAAGTATTCTTAATATGTAATAATTTTACTAAACTTTCGGACAATATAACTGGTCGCCACCCTTATCAACATAACGCTGAAAAATTTTCTGTGTCCTTTAAAAATTCCGATTTCTTTAAAACCGAGAACATAAATTTCTGACATAAAGCCTCGAAATCCTACCGATTATCAAATCCTCAAAAGTCAAATCGAATCCGAAAAAAGCCTGAATTCAAATTGCACCGATCACGCGCATTAATTAACGTCGCACGATTCGCGCGAGGAGCGCGATTAATTACGCAGAAGAAAAAAGGCTGCACAGACGAACGGCTGCAATAATCGTGCGTATACGGATCCGTAACCGCGTCGTCGCGCAAACACGGAAGTGGGTGCTCTAGCGATCCCGCTTTGGCTGATCAATGAAAATCGGAATGTCGAGCACGCGGAGAAGGCGAGGAGCGCGCATTGTCAAGCCATCCGATCCGAAGAGAGGAATTGTTTGCGCTAACTCGCCCCGCTAATTAATGCCACTTGATCGGATTAGTGCGCAGATGACGGCAGCGTCGACTACGGAAATTGAAGTTTCAATGCCTTTTTCTTTGCGCCTTCATTTTTGCTTTCAATGGACTTATTCCGTTGCGAATGATTGTTCGTTTACTTAAAGATATAATAAAAATTTCTTAAAATAGCAAAAATATTGGAAAGTTGTTTAATTAATTACTAACCATTGTAACTTGATAAAAAAAAATTATTAAAAAATTATATCTTTGAACAATACTTGATATTTATTTTCTCCATGTTATTTAAAAAATCAATACAAATGAGTGTAAACATTTTAAACTTATTTGTAATTAATAGTTTTTCTTCTATTCTGCAATTTTTGTTTCCTGGAAAATAAATTGTACACAAGAAAACATTTCATTGACAAGATAAAATATGTTTTATGAATAAAAAGTAATAAAATGATAAAAAAACTCATGTCATAAGGTACTAATTTTCTAACAATCTCTTTCTAACAGAAATTTTTTATTTAATGCGTAACCATAACTATCTGAATTCGTTACTGCTAATAATCCCTTTCAAATAAAAATCCTCCGTCAATCTAACGAATTTCCTAAATCTTCTCATTTTGGTTTAGATTTATATTTTCGTCTCGTTGGATACCAGCAGCAGCAGTAGCAGCAGTCTGTTAACGAGCCGCTCATTTAGCGGATATTGCGGTCGAGGATGGGCCGTCGTGGCGTAGCCGCGAATTGCCTGCTTAGTAATTCAAGCGGCCGCGACTGATGGCTTATACGCGCGCGTATGTGGAGAGAAGACGTGCGCTGGGGTGTACGTACCCGGATCTTTGCGCCGGCATTTTCCAGTCTTCTGGATTTCGAGGTCTGACAGATGGCCAGACAGACGCAGACAGACGTAGACATAGAAGGCTGTGCAGAAGAGAAACGCGATTGTACGCTAGAGAGGAAAGGAGAGGCGCAAGGGAAGAGTGGTTTTGGAATGAGGAAGGTACACGTGGAAATGTTGCCGGATGATCGTGTTGCCTTGTGAGTCGGAATGCTTGCTTTCAAGCTTGAGAAATAGGTTCGATTAGAGCTACTTAGATTCTGGTGCAAATTAGACTGAAATTATGGTTTTTTTTATTGATTAGTCAAATTATAACTAAAGGTCAAATAACTTTCCACATTATAGTATTATGTTAAAGTAAAAAGGTTTAAGCTATTTTATTTCACAAATAGCCTATTTTTAACAATAACTAATATTCGACTTTTTTGACATCATTAATGGCCACAAATTCATGGGCCTGATGTCCAGATAATGAAGTTTTATTGAATTTCAGCAAATCTCTTGTGACACCAAACACAGTTGACAAATTTTGTAATTTGATATGATTAACTTTCTATTTGTAGACAAACGATAAGCAATATTTTGTTATCCTCAAGATATGAAACTTATAATTTATTTCTTCTAACTTTAAATTTATAAATAGAGTACAGAAATTAATACCATCAGAACTAAGCCAAAATATTATCCTATTCTCAAATTTCAAGTTTAAAATTTATGAACAAATTAGTAAACAATTAACAATAAATTTATTAATAAATAGATAGAGTATTAATCATGTTTTAATTATTAATATAGATAAGGTATTTCACTGTATCTCAATATTAAAGGAAAATTAATCATATTTTAATTAATATATTCTACTGTAGTCGATAAAATTTTGAAATTAAATTATTTAGTTTTAAACTTCAACAAAAGTTTTAATTAAAATATCATAAAAGTGTTATAAACAAAAAAAGAGGTAAATAACAAATTTTTAATCTCAAACTTGTGTGGAAATTATGGATACCATTTTTATACAAGAATAAGATGAAATGAATGGTTTTGCTTTCTCAATGGGAAAGCTTTATACTGAGATCAAAATGTGTAAAAAAATATGCCTGAATTGATAAATAAAGTAAATCAGTAATTCTTTATCAATAAACATGTACATTTTTCATTAATTTAGCGATTTTATTTTAAATAAATAATAAATCTAAATTTCAAAATAGTATTTACGATCTTAAGTCAGTCAATTGAAAAAATGATTAGGTTAATATAATAAAATTTTATCTATGGAATTTTTAAGTATATCCAGAGGCCTTTTTAGGCCACTATATAGATTGGAATTATTAAAGATGTACAGAGAGAAGAAGAGTTACAAAGGTGAAAATTATCATGCAGTATAAGATGAAAGTAAATGCAAGTTTTTGTATTTGACTAATTTAAAGTACTCATCGGCACGTTATTCAATGGTCTCTCTGATTTACATTAAAAAAGTAAAACTTTGTAGTTAAAATTAAATGTTTCTTCTTATTACTTCTGTTTCTAGATGAGCCCCCAATCTTATAAATAATAGTTTAGAAATATTACTGAGGTAATTGAAATCTTGTAAATTAATTACAATAATTAATCATAAATATTTATTATTGCACTCAACAATTCCTCATAAACTCAGTCTCGGGAGCAAAGGATGATGTCTATGGTTAACAAAGAGAGCCAGCTTTCTATCCCTCTCCTAGCATCTTCCAATGGATTATGCTAGACAGCCCTGTATTATACGCGTATGCACAAACGAGGCCGCTCATGCATACGCACACGTCGACGTGTAGTAGAGGGCAGCACAAAGCACTCGCAGGCCGCGTGTATGAAGGTAACCGGTGTATATACACGACGCATCGTAGCGGCCGACGTAGCCAGTTTGACATAGCCGCTAATAGCCGTGATATGCAAATATATTCATGGCCCTTTCCTTGGAGCTCGGCCGTTTCGGCGATTTTGCGCGCGCGCACTCGTGGCAAAAGCGACGCGCAACTCCCGACTGAATTGAACGATCGCGCTTTTCCGGTCTGTTGATTTATATGATCAAGGTCAGCATGATCTTAATTCGGAAAAGGGTGGATGAAATATTACGTTTTATTAAAAATTGTTTTTTTTTGTGAATGAAATATCACTAACAATTTGAAATACAGTTTTAATTTTGTTCATACACTCACTTATACTACTAAATAAAGTGTAATAGAATATGTAGAGTGGCTTTATTGTTCACCGAAGTAGAGAATTAATTTAAAGATAATCTTATAAATCACTGCGAATAAATGTTTATTTGAATATTTGGCATAAAGTCTAAATAAAGATTTATTTGCGGAGATCAATAAAGTAATCTTTAATTCTTCAATCCTATACCACTTTAATTTATTAAACGTATAATTAAGTATATTTCATAAAACTTTGTTGTTCATATTATATTATATTTATTGTAATATCTTTAGCAATTGTAAAATTTGTCCCATACATTATGAGTTTAGATATAACTATTTTTCAATCTTATATGATCATCACATGGCAAGATTGTACATCTTTCTGCAGTCCGCAGTTTTTCGAGCGTGAACAACATCAACCATTCAGTTAGCTGACATCGTCGAATCTACGTATATAAAAAAGGGTATGAGGATGTGGGAGTGGCAAAGGCCAGCTTTCTGGACTTTAAAAGTTCGGTAATTGCCGGAGACACGTCTGCCCGTTAAAATCGAGCCGACCGCAGCCTTTGTGGCCCGTTTTATCTTCCTCCTCGTCGCCTCCTCTTTCTTTCTCTCTCTTTCTCCCCCTCTCTCTTCCTCTTTAGCCTGCTGTCCCTTGCGATTATTCTAGAGTCCTTGCTCGCCTCTAAAAGTCAGCATATTTCAGGAGGCCGATTTCGAGCAGAAGGGAGCTTTTTCCAACCTCCCTTACTCGCTTCATTTCGTTGCCTGAATATTTTTCTCCGACGTAGACACGCAGATCGTCGTTGCCGATCGTTGTCCCGTTTCGATTTACCGTGTGATCTTCCACGTCGATTTTCTGTCTTTTACTCACGATACATATCTCAGTTTGAAACAATATGAATAAAAGATATTAATTTAAAATAAAACAATAAATATCTTTAGAATAAAGACCCAACCGATCAAATTAAAACGTTAGACTTTATTTTGGATATCGGAAATTGATTCCTAAAGCCAATTATAATAAAAACAATTAAATTTTAGAAATAATATCGATAAATAATTGTCAATATTCAACTCGAAAGTAGATTAGAATATTTGATAAGAAAAAAAGAAAACATTTGAAATATGTAAAAATGAAATTACCGTTTACTTATTCTTGCGAATGAATGGTCAACAGTACACTAGACTATTAAGTGTCCTCCATATCACATTCCAATCGGTCGTCTCTCTCTCTCTCTTTCTCTCCACCCTATAACATACAGTAACTAACGAGCACAACTCCTTCAACACCGAAAAATGCGTCAATCCTCCCCTTCGACAAATTCGATCTCTATTCCGGAATCCGCGGCAATGATACAATTGAAGTGGTAGAGGGTAACTAGGGAGACATAAAGCGCGCAAAACGTATGTAACGGGTAGAAGGGTGGACGGAAAAAGGGGTGAAATGGAGCGATAAACGAAGCACGATAACCAGCCGCGGAACCTTAATCTAGCAAAATTAAAACTTTAATTCGACCAGACAATATCCAATTACAAAGTGCGCTCGAATATTAATTTCTGGCTTTTGTACATTCCGCGGACGCACTCTTGAACTTTTTCATCTTTCTGCCGGCTTTTTTTTTTTGAAGAATGAACATGTATGCGCACGTGAGAGGTTCTTCTCTGGAGTGCAAATATCTTTCTGCAATTTTCTGCTGGATAAATGTAACGTTATAAGCCGAGAGTGGGACATGAAATGCATAAGCCTCGAGAGATTAATTTTTTGCGACTTCGTCAATTATTCTAATTCTTGTTTTGTTAATCATATCTTTCTGCTTTACTGGGTGAACAATGTTTATGAATATCTATTCAGATTTAATTGGTGTAATATGCTGTAGTTTAGTCGTGACGTACAGATCTATATTCCTGTGAAGTTCAAGCAATTCACTAAACAATTGTGCATATTATGCTCTTTTAGTACAGTCATTCTCATTAATTATGTTCTCATCAGAATAATATTAAGATGGTTGTTTCGATATTTCTAAAGAGGCACTTAATTTTGCTACGAAAACTTTGAAACTGTGCGTGGCATAAAGATGCGGTGCTCTAAATTTAGGAACATGGATCGTTTGAGAATTTCTCGTTATTTTCACAAGTTATATTAAAGAATCGAAAATTTCAAAATAAAAAAAAAACGACAATGATCTATACTTATTGGTAACTACTTACTAAACATGCTCAAGCCGTAGCATCAATTCTTTACCTACCCGAAATCACAAAGAACTAACTCGCGGTGTATCCCATTAGCGCGCGAATAGGAGAAAAGGGGTAAAAGAAAAAGCGCGCAGAAAGCGGAAGAGAATAAAACGGGCAATATTCAATCAAGCTTGGGCAACCTCCTTCCTTTTTTCTCTTCTTTTTTACAGCGCGCCCGTCGCGTCGGGGGCCTTGAATTATTCAATCTCCGCGTCGACTTTTACCCATCCCTTGAGCGCATCTACATTTGGGTCAGCCTCGCTTTTAATTGGCGCTGCCGCCACCGTTGTGCTGAATGACTTCGCACCGCAGCAAGGGAGAAACGTTTCATTGTCTGCATCTCTGCAGCCAAGTCCAGAAATTTACTAAGGGAATTATTATGCGGTGGGACTCATGTAGCGTGCATATTTTTATCTTACACTTTTAGGCATTACAGTTTTTTCATAGATTAGGAAGTAAAATTTTATTACGATTGTAATATTTATACTCTTTAGGGCGAAAAAATAGAAGTACGAAAATTTTAAATAGAAATACATGTAAATAGTTCTAGAAAAATTTAGTCGATTTAAAATATCAAGTGTATTCAATCATCTTACAAGATACTTCGTGTTTTGAAGAAAATCGGAAAACAGTGTATGTGCTTCAATAAATTTTTCTTTTATCCGAATGTATTTTCCGAATATTTGATATTTTTTTGGATATCCTTGTAGTGAAGAAAGTATACATTTTATTTTATATTCGTAAAGCATAACATATGCAAGCTGTTGTATATTTTAGACGACTCGGTTGTTGGATCGATACAATTTTGCAGTTTGTTTCTATAGTTATCATCGTTCGTTCAAGCGATTTCAATTTTTTTATTATTTATGTTTCACCTGTTTAAACATTTTTGTACTATTTGAGAAATTTAAAATTTGTTAGTTAACTAAGATTATTTTTACACTTTCTTCTTTCTCTTGAAACTTCTTAAATGTTTCTGTAAGGTATCTTTTTTCTCTTTTTGTCTGTCTTCCATTATAAAAAAAATATATTGGCATGCTTGTCAAACTCCAATAAATAATTACTTTGATTTAATGGATTTTTTTTTGTATTCTTGGTTAAATAAATAATTAGGAATTTTTATTAATTATAATAACCAATTCATAAGAATTTGAAGCACGGTGTGGGTTAAGAAAAAAATTATTGGTAAAATTTTTATGTCACCTCACTCGTTAGATTGCATTAAAAAAATATTGATTAAATATTATTGCAAATTTGATCATATCTTTGTCGGTACATACTTTAAAATAATATTATTGATTTTCTATAAAATTTACTTAATTTAGCTGCTAATATATATTATATATGGCAGTTTATTTCATGAAGATTGTAGTAAAACTTTACAATATACTTTACTATATGGTATACACATACGTTTTCTATATTTTTTATAATTAAAACAGTTCAAATCAGTTTAAATTCCATATTCTATAAAAACCCGAAGCAGTACAAATTCTTTTCCACACTTTTTCTTCGCATTCGTTCATTTCACAATCAGTGGAAATAACAACAACTTCTCGCAATCGTAATAAAAGAGGTTAGAAAAAGAAAGTTCAGGTAAAAGCAATTAACACTAATAATAATAACAATATCAAGCGTGCCCAGCAAGCAGCGACGGGCAATAAAAGCCACATTTTTCACCGGCAAAGAGCGCCGAGTCAGTCTCTAGCGTAACGGAATTCCGGAAAATCCTGAACGCCGATTGAAACTCGATGCCTCTCTCTCTCTCTCTCTCTCTCTCTCTCTCTCTCTCTCTCTCTCTCTCTCTCTCTCTCTCTCTCTCTCTCTCTCTCTCTCTTTCTCTCTCTTTCTCTCTTTCTCTCTCTCTTCACCAAGAGATAGTTCAGAAAAGGCTTTTGCTGGTGTAGCAGCTGCAGCGGCTCGAGCTCTGCTCGTCTATGAAATGCCTTCTTCTATCGAATCAGCGAGGAATCAACCACAATTCCAGGAGAATTTAATCAGAGAGCAACGGCTGTGGCACTGCCTGCTGCTCGCTTTGTAGGTGTGCCCATACGTCGAGAGGGATTGCTACCTCTGGCTCGTATTTGGATTACCGGTCACGTGCAAAGGCCTACTTTGTGTATCAGGCACCTACTTTGGCTCGGACGACTCTTTATCATTCTCATGAGTTTTGAATAATTATCGCACGTTTTCATGGATTTTATTTTATTGCAGTGTGAATTACAATTGCGACTTTTAATCTGGACGTGCAAGTACAGTTCACAAAGGTCTTAATCTACGATTTCAAAGATTTTAAATAAGGTAGAGCTTTCCATGTAGTCAAAGATAGATATTTTGGCTGTAGATTTTCACTATTTAGTTTTGTTCTCTTATTAGTTATATTTCTTTTAGAGAACTACTACGAAAAATAGACCGTATAGACACACACATCTGTTATACATTTCTTTTAAGATTATTTTCGCTTGTTTAATAATTCTAGTCAAAACAAAAACTTCGCCACAATAGTCACATAAACAACTCATTCGAATCGTCCACTTGCCTTGATATGCCATCCTCGTATCTTCTAAATTCCCGTAAATATGTTCGAAAGACTAGTCGACTATATCACCCGGTTTCTCTTTCATCGGGACAAAAACAAACAAAGGAAAACCAAGCGATCGAATGTCAAAGCAGTTGGGGGCTTGGAACGCTCTCTTTCTTTCTTTCTTTCCCTCGTTTTTTTCCTCTCTTTATGTCTCTCTTTCAAACGCACACATATGCACATTATGTTTCCCGTGTGCTGTTACATGCAAGACTACGGGACGCGAAACTGCAGGGCTCTAGGTCCTTTACCGTCGTCTAGTTGACTCGCGCTTTTACCAGCGTTCCTGTATCACAAGAGTTTTTTCAAGTGGAAAAAATAAGTTGCTTGCTCGTTTCCGTACTGGAACTCTCAATATTTAAGAATAAAAGTTTTGGCAAGTCTTTGGAACATCGCATTGTTGTAGAAAAGTAATTTTTAAAATGTGCAATAATTTTTTCGTTATTCATTCTTGCGTAAAAAGTAGGTAAGGCATGGATCTGGCAAAAGTCTGGGACTGAAAGTCTTGGGAAGGTCTCAAAAAGTCTAAATGTAGTGTGGGTATGGCTAAATTTTTATTTGAAAAACAAAATGATTTACAAAAGAAAAATTTTTAATTTTTAAAAATTTTAAAATTAATTTATAACAGCAATAAAAATAATTGCAAATGTGTTAATCGGTTAAACAGTTTTAGATTAAACTTCCCTCTTCTTATTTAAATACTATTTCATTTATGAAAAAGCTAAAAAACATAATTGGCAAAGTAATTATAGCCTACATTCAAAATTTTTTAGTTTTCCCAATATTTTTAGTACCAGACTTCTGCCGAATCCACGACAGGTCCATTTTTTACATGTATTGTAGCATAAAAGATTTGATGGATTGAAAATGACAATTTTCGAATGCACTACTTTGATACAGCTCAAAGTATTCAAGATTACGCCAAGAAAAAAGCATAAACAGATCCTCGAACTCCCTGGAAAAGAGGACTTTGTCGGTTTCCGTCGCCGTGAAAGAAAGACGTTTATGCGCCCCTCGTACGTAGGTATATACGCGATCCTACGCCCCGTGTTTTCGGGACGCGCGATGCGAGCTTTTCGTTAGCCGATCAATTTCACAAAAGAGCAGATAGACGGAAAAAGGCTCGCCGCCCGCTTGTTTCGGAATAAACAGATAGCCCCGATCACATCCTGAATACGAAGCAGTCGTCCTCTCGACGTCTTCTCCTTTTTTCCGGGGGCATAAAAATTTTATCCTCCTAGTCCAACCTGCGACTGTGTATATGTATATATACGTATACGCCAGTAAATGTGCCAGTGTCGTTTTCGCTCCGGCTGAGCACAGACGCGACTGTATTCCTTTTTTCCTGCTAGTGAGAAGGAAAATAAGGAGAGGCTGTGTTTGCGGTTCTTTTACTCGGAAGAATCGCTGCGATTTTCTGTTTATGAATTTTTTGGCTCGTTTTATTTTAGTAAAGAAGGAAATACTTGGATTATCTCGTTTTGTAGTTTATTTATTCTCTTTGTTTTTTAGAAAAATTGAAAACGTTTTTGTTATTTTTCGTATTGTGGGGTAAAGGATTTTATTTTATTCTTTATATATAAAATATTGAAAAACAGATATCCTGAAAACAAAGCTAGTAAGTAATAGCAGTGAATACAAAGAAGAGTGAGGATGGAAAAATCTCAATTTGTATTATTATTTATTGAATAAAAATATAGTAAAAGATATTTGTCAAATTATTTATTTTAATGTAGAAAACTTTGGAATTAACAGAAACATTTTACCATAAAAATTTACTTATAGAGAGGCATGTTAAACTTGTTATCTGTTCAAAAATTGTTGATTAGAATATTCTAAAATTATATTTTATCTTTGTTATATAATCACTACAAAACAACCAAGATGTTATTGGCTTTCATAACTCGCAGATATTCAATTGCTTTTTTAAGCAGACCCTCCATAATTTGCAACAGATCTAATTTATTCAATTTAACGCAGTTTGAAGAGGGAAAAAAGTTGGACGAGTTATATATAAGAGCGGCGAGCGTAAGCAGCAAAGGTCGTGACGGGTATGAGTGAAAAATCGGAGGGAGAAACGAGAAAACGAGAGAATGAAAGCTGATGAGCGAAGAAAGAATGGCTCTTTTTATTACCCTATTAATCCAAACTAGCGCCTTATTTTTAAATTAACATTTTTATCGTCTCCGCGCGCGAGCTCGGCAAAACAAGCTCCACCGCCCTTCTATTTCCATGCGTCACTCTGTTTTACGCTCCTTCGTTTCTCTCGATCCGCGCTTTCTGTTTCTATTACTCCGTCAAATAGGAAATAAAAAATGTGAAAACTGACGTTCAATAAGCATCTTTGAATGCCAAGAAATATCATTTTCTCTTTCATTATGATAATGAATTAATTTATCTACTTGAAGACATAAATTTTAATGACTTGATTCTTTTTCGATAATTTATTAAACGAGATCAATAACTTTCTTTCATCTAATCAATATGAACTCCTCTACCGACTGATTTTCTTCACCTTGTACAAAATTCCATCCCATCCGGCGTCTCCGATTCATCGCACCCTTTCCTAAAATTGTCGGATTTCATCTCGAAAGCGCGACGGTTGCCTTAGTTTTTTCTTTCCCGACTCACCCCAGGCTGTACTTTTTCCTGGCAAAGCTCACAGGATTATGACGGCGAGACCGAATCGCATTACCACGCGCTGGCCTGGGGACCGGTAAACGGGAGATTTGAAATGTCATTAAATTCTCGCCGCGTGCAGTCCTTGCTCTTCGTGTTTTTCGTATATATAGAGAGCCGATTCTTTAGGACTTTGGGCGAGGATCTTTTGCTTTCTCTCTTGCGGGCTTTCTTTATTCAATTATTTCGCTTCAAGTCAGCTGCTCACAACTTTTAAAGCCTCTAAAGTACTACATAAATTTTTCCAGGAACCAAATTATACAAATAAAAATTTGAATGTTTTTTCTTAATTATTAGTATAAAATAAAAGTACTTATTCTTATTTTTTGTCTGTATAAAATAAATTTTAAACTCGTCATTTTCGTTTAAAAAGAAATAATTTTATTAATAAGCTTCAAATTTAATGTTGGATTATTAAAAGTTGTAATATTTTATAATCTTGTTAAAATTTCTGATGGATATAAAAATCTCGCATAAATTATTAAATATTTAATTAAAGAAATGCTTGACGACATTGCGTAAATGACTAACGAAATGACATACTCGAATTGTACTTTCTCTACGTTATATTTTTCTTCTATTTTTATTTAAAAATATTTGAACAAATTGTACATTTCAACACATCAACGTACACTCAATATATTATCATAAAAAAGTTCTCAATCTCCATTTACTTAAAAATTTATTATCACTCGACAACTCGCAACGATTTACTCAACTCACGACTTTCCGACCCCCTTCAACTCGACCTGAGAGTCGTTCACCTGATCCCTCTCCAATCTATCTTTCGCGTCCTCCCGCGCGCAAGATAAACCGAAGCACTTTGTCCAACTTTATTTTCCTCGCGTCCCCCGTGGCAGCGCGCAAAAACCAAAAACAACAACGTCCCCCGTTGACAAAGGCGCAGGAGAAGTAGGGGGGTAGGAAGCGAGTTCGCGATATGCTAACGAAGCGACGCGCGATCCACAAAGGCTCGCGTGTCGGCGGATTGCGCCGTTCGCGCCTTTGAAACAGGAGTCGCGCGCGGCGCGCTTACTTTCCGGCCTCTCTCGGCCGGCGACTCTTTTAGTCCGCTCTGGGCGGGCTGCTGAATTTTGCGCACCCTTCTCTACAGTCTGTACACAAGTGGAAGTCTTTGTGGAGCAGAGCAAGGTTGCGTGCTCGTACGTGCGACACCTTCCGTTTACCTTTCGGTGGCCTTCGATTTTTATTGAATGCGAAAATTGGCTGTGTAATGACGTTGATCGTTCGGGTTGGTAGTGGATAATTATCGCGAATTATTCGTGTACTGGTAATTTTAAAATAGGAAGTGCCTGCATGGTATACTATTAATTAAATTACACGAGAAGCTGCAATGTCCGGGGCTTAGCATCCGAAATTAACTCGATTGCCAAACAATTGCGTGGCAGCATCGACGCCTCATTTCCTTTTCTCTTTTTTCTCTCTCGCCAAAATCGTCGCTCGTTTTAAAGCCCGAATTGGCGAAAGCGCGCGGATCCCCGTGCTTTATTTGCACCCGCATAATGCGCGCGAACGCGCGAGGCGCCACTTAAAAAACGGCACGCTAATTAGCGCTTTGAAGCGATGATTGCTCCTTGCCAACAGCTGCGGGCTGCTAGCCAGATTTGCCCTACCGCAATGCCTCTGAACGAACCAATTACGCGCAAATTAATTGTGAAAAATCATGGGCGTGCTATTTTGGGTGGATGAGGTGGTTACGAGTTGCAGCGTTAATCTGAATGACGATGTGATTGTTGAATTTGTCGTTTTCGAATGATAATTTTTTGATGAAATTTTAGCGACATAACTAAGAATCTGGTTTATTAAATTTTTGATCAATTTGAGATTTTGAACTACATCATTTTAGAATGCATTATTTAATGTTGTAACACTTGTACATATAAATAAGTTTTTTTATTCTTTGAAGAGGCAATTTTATTACACGTTTCATAATGCCTTGTAGTTTTGGCTAACTCGGACAGTGGTGTTCTTCATCCTTTGAGTTATTGATGAATTCTAAACTTTCACTTAAACAATCATCCTTCCAAAATTTCAGCTTCATCCGTCTCAGTTAGTCACGCCATTCTACAATGAATAACTTTTTACTCCATTTCCATATTATCTACGATAGATCCATCATCAGTTTTAAACTTCTGACATTCATGACCGTAAATAAACGTTTTCAGTTTTTCCCCTATAATTTTCATTTTATTTGATATGAGTTAAAAAGTATAAAATAGTTTAATGATTGTTTAATTATATTCATATTTAATAAAATAATAAAAAAGAATTAAAACAGTAATAATTTTACTAATTCATCAGATGAATAAATCAAATACGTTACAAAGTAGTACCAAATAATAAAACTTTATTTTATAAAAAAAATAGGCTAATAATGAAAGTAGTTTTAACTATAAAGTATCTAATAGTTTTGCCTTTGAGAACGCAACAGAAAAATTAGCGGTTAAGTTTTAAACAAAACTTCAAAGGTTGTACATCTAACAACGTTTCGGTCAATTACGGCCAAACATCATTTTTTCAAGACGATCAACGTTAACCCGCGGGCGCGCAACTGCCGCTTTCTGAACGGTCGCAGCAATCTTGTTCGGCCACGACCACCGTAGAGGCGAACCGCCGACGCGATGACCCCGGGGAGTTTTAGTAACTGGCAGCATTCAATATTCCGTAACTTTACCAATTTATCGATGAACGTCAAGAGGCCGGCACTCTCTCTCTCTCTCTTTCTCTCTCTCTCTCTCTCTCTCTCTCTCTCTCTCTCTC
>JAPYZA010005974.1:0-11745 GCA_030522685.1 Eupelmus azureus | reverse complement strand
TCAAGTTTATAGTATGTTATTTAAAATATTGGTGTTTCTTATTGCTTCAGTAGAACTTATAATGTTACAATTTATAGTCAATTTTGAGGGTTTACACCCTATTTGGATGATTTTTTCATTCGGGTTTAATATGAACGAAACGAAAGGTTTTAGTATTAGAAAATATTATTATGTAGGATTCTACATAAAAATTCTTATACCGATATAAGCAGTTATATTCACTTATATTACACTTCATCAAACCCACACCAACCTAATCTCAATGGACTCTAAGCTAAGTAATATCGCGCGCACGTGGTCTTTACTTACCTAACCTAACCTCGCGATCAGCTGTGCGCTCGCGGCGGCCAAGATGCAAAATCGTCTTCGTTACTCCAAATAACAACAAAAACAACGATACCAGGGCAAGGATAAATTTTTAAGTTAACAAAATGTGGAGTCTGACGCGTGTGACCAGCGGACATCTTCGCCGAGCGGTCAGCACTTGGTCGCCTCTCGCTACGGCCTTCAATACCCGAATCAGTTCCAGGTTCGACTTCAGCTTTGGCCGAAAGGAAACCGTTAGTATATAATTCTATATTGTTTTTCTTTTTTACGGAGTTTCACTTTTTGGTTCGCAAATTCTATCTTGCGGTGTTTTTTTGCTTGATTATACAATAAAGTCATCACGCAATAGAGGATCAGAAATTAATTTTTATATAGTAAAAGATAATACCAAAATAAATTAGAATGTAATATTTTTAAAATATTTTCAGGGATTATTTGAAATTCCAGAACTTCAAAATGCCAGTGGCTTTCAAGAACTCGAAGATCAAGCCATCTCACACACAGCTGATCTTATTGATGAGGCTGTTGGAAGTGAAGGAAAACGCACTAGAAAGATGGTTGAAATTTTTGATGAGTTATCAGATACATTGTGCAGGGTAGCTGATATGGCTGAATTTGTCAGAGTAGCCCATCCAGATTCTAAATTTGCACAAGCTGCTGAAAATGCCTGCATTACAATAAGTGGAATTGTAGAAAAGTAAATTTAGTTGATGATTGTAAAAAATTAATTTAGAAAACATAATGTTTATATCATTTACTGTTTTAGATTAAACACTAATAGGAAACTTTATGATGTCTTGTCTGATGTAGTTAGAAATGGAGATATTGTAAAAACTACTGATATTGATAATCATGTAGCCAAGCTTTTTTTATTTGATTTTGAGCAATGTGGAATTCACTTACCAGAAGAACAAAGACAAAAAGTTGTAGAACTGAATGACACTATTCTACAAGTAAGATATAGATAGTAGTTTTTATTTAAAAGTTTTTATTATTTTATTTTTTCTTTGTTTATTTTTGTTCTAACAAGCTAATTTTTGCATTTGTTTGCAGTGTGGGCAAAAATTTATGGCTGCTGCAGTTGATCCTCGCATTGTAGACATCAGTACTTTACCTGAGCAACTTGTACAATAGTACGTTAAAAAAAAATTATTTCTTTAAATAATTAAAATTAATAAATAAAGTAAATCCTTTTATTTACTAAAACATATTTATAAGATTTTGATTTAACCAATCTTTTGATTGTTTCAGTTTTTCAAATGATGGAGAACATCTTATGGTGAGTGGCTTGAACACAGAATCCAATAACCATTTGGTGAGAGAAGCATCATATAAAATATTTTTATATCCAAATGCTAAACAAGAAGAAAGATTACAAAATTTGTTAAATGATAGACATGAATTAGCTCAAATTTGTGGTTTTCCCACGTATGCACATAGGTAAATTACTTTCTACATTTATTAACTTATGCTTCATTTTTATTGGTTGTACAATAGCGTAATCTTATACTTGTAGGGCCGTTCGAGGAAGTACAGTTGAAAAACCAGAAGTCGTTACTAGCTTTTTAAATTTGATGAATGATAAACTACACAGTCGAGCCAGAAATGATATTGAAGAATTACAGAAAATTAAAGATATTGAATCACCGTTTAAACAAGTACGTTTAGAATCACTATTCTTGTATGATTTACACTCCAATTCGTTTTACAAAAAAAAGAGAACCATCTTTATAAAAATTTTTATTAAATCATAAACTTAAACTTCTAGCCGGTAATGCCGTGGGACACCAGCTATTTTTCTAGTAAAGCTCGAAAATCGTGGTTGGGCTCGTCGAACGAGGAATTTGCTCCATATTTCTCACTCGGTGCTTGTATGGAGGGCCTGAATTTACTGACCCAGGCTCTATACGGAGTACGACTAGAGCACCAACCCACGCTGGCCGGAGAAGTTTGGCACTCGGACATCCGCAAGCTAGCTGTAATCGACGAGGACGAGAAGTTACTTGGTCATATATATTGCGACTTTTTTGATAGAAAAGACAAACCTAGTCAAGATTGTCACTTCACTATCAGGGGTGGACGACAGCTATCAGATGGAACTTACCAGGTAAATTTACGTTGTTTTCAATATTTTTCAGACTCGTTTGAAAACTCAGTATCAATACATACGTTTAAATCAAGTCTTGATTTATAAGATATTTACTTTTCTGATAAAATATTAAAAAATTATATTGACTTAATAAATCTATTTGATAGAATAAATATACATATACCTGCTTCCACAGGCTTCTAAGTATTCTTCCCTTATATTATTACGTTTTATATTATTTTATTTTATTTTTTATTGCAACTTATTTCATATTTCATTTTCTTTTTATTTACAAATAAATATTATTACTTTTTAGAATCCTATAGTAGTACTTATGCTCACACTACCAACACCAAGAAAATCAAGTCCTTGTTTATTGAGTCCATCTCTCGCGGATAATTTGTTCCATGAAATGGGCCACGCTCTTCATTCAATGCTTGGTAGAACCCAGTATCAACACGTAACTGGAACAAGATGTAGCACTGATTTTGCAGAGGTGCCAAGTATTCTCATGGAATATTTTTCCAGTGATCCAAGGGTAAATCGAATAAAACAGTTTTAAAAATGAAAAATTTTTTGTAGTTCTAAATGCAAAGCTTGACCAATAATTAGCCTTATAAAGTCTTTTATTACCATGTTATAATATTTCTGTTAAAGTCTTATAACTATTAATCTCTGTAATTAGACTAAATTTTAAGGTTTTATTTATATTACTTTTTTAATATCCTACTTACTCAGATTTAACCATAAACTTAGTTGTTGGCACAAATTCAAAAATATTAATTATTTTAACTAGATCATAAAGTTCTTGGCAAAATATTTTAAATATATCTTTAAATGTGCTGCAGCAGAAACACAAAATTATCATATTTTAAGAACCAATGTTTTTATTAAATATTAATCCACGTATATTTTCATGTGTTGCAGATCGTATCTTTATTTGCAAAGCACTACGAAACGGGTGCACAAATGCCGGAGAGCATGCTGCACAAAATTTGCGCGTCGAAGAATTTGTTTCCCTCCTCGGAAATGCAGAGTCAGGTATTCTACAGCATGCTTGATCAAGTGTATCACAGCGGCCAGATAAAAGGATCAACAACAGATATTTTGGAAGAAATCCAAAACCAGTACTATGGACTCCCGTATGTTCAAAATACCGTAAGTACAACTTATTATTTGCCGGTAACATACAATATAGTCCCATTCCGTTTATCAACCGCATCAGTTTTTGCTTTATAAAAAAATAATTTGAAACACTTATTATAGAATGTGCCTCAAGTATCTTTGTTTTTCATTTTAGGCCTGGCAGTTGAGATTTTCTCACCTAGTGGGTTACGGTGCCAAGTACTATTCGTACTTAATATCGCGCGCCATCGCTTCTTGGATCTGGCAGACTTACTTTGAACGCGATCCTCTGTCCCGAGTGTCTGGCGAGCGCTACAGACACGAGTGCTTGGCCCACGGTGGTGGAAAACCGCCTTCACGTCTCGTTGCCGACTTTTTAAATAAGGAGCCTAGCCCTGAAAATTTCACGAGGTCGGTCATCAACGAGATTGACACTAAGGCCGAGAGACTGAAAGATTTAAAGAGTGCGAGAACTTAAAGATAAGTTTGTGTGTGAGTTAGGATATATCAGACTTTTTTTATGAGATAGTTTTTCTGTTATATTTTATAAAAGTATTTGCGTGAACGAATGGTGGTTAGTATGATACGAAAACGTTATTTTTTGAAATTGTATAGGCAATAAAAGTAATACTTTTTACTTTATGACTTGGCCGAGTTACAGTGCTTGGTACTATCAAAATATCTCTTGACTATTGATATAAATATATTTGAAAATTAAAAGATATGTTTTTCAACGAGAAATTGAAACTTTGAATTCCATTACAATTTAATGTAATTAGGAAGCTTGACTCTAGAAATGTTAGAAGAATCATGCAAATTTGGAACATAATAAAATACCTTTATTTATTTTTATTGCTTAATTTCAATTGCAGATATGTAATTTTAATCCTCATTAATTTTTTAATAACAAATAAAATAAATTAAAAAAGAAGTAGAAAAAAAATTTTTATACAGAAAAATGTTATCTAATAGTTCTAGTCATATGAATAAAATAAACTTGAGTTTATTTCTTCTTATTAAGGCCCTATGACTCTACACTTGTACATTTAATTTGTATGTATAGCTAATGAAAAACTCAGGTCTGATTTTCATATAAATTAATTATATAGATATAGTCACAAAGCTTTAATATAAAAATTTTATTGCACAGAAAAATTATTATATATCATTTGAAAAATCTGTTATATTGTAATATTGTACATTATTATGTACTAAAAAATAAACGTTGCAAAATTCATAAATAAATTTCTATTAAAAAAATTTTACATTTCTAACTTTTTATTTTTATTTAACCAGTTTTTAAATATTAATAAAATAATTTATATTAATTTTGTGTGTTAATGATAATTTTATAATATTAAAAAGTAATTTTTAAAAAATAGAAGAGAAATATGAAAATAAATATAAACTATATATTGTATGTATTTTATTACAAGTACCTGTTACTATTTACAACTTTGACAAACATTCTATGAATCTGTTACATAAAAATAATTTTTGTAATATACTTATTTATGTTGCTTTCGAATCGTGACAATAATCCTGGCATATATATATAAGAAATATCATGTTGTATTTGCAATATGCACTTTGGCTGGTTTGAAAAAGGCAGTCCTACCGAGTGGCAGTTTCAAAAAAATTTACTTACCCTCAGTTTGCGTACAGACTACTTTCAAGAAAACTGCTTTTTCAAAATTTGACAGTGCAGTTTTAATAGTACATGAAAGCAAAAAATATATAAGTAATGACCAGCCAAGTGGTAGAATTAAAGCGATCCTCACTCAATTTACAGTTATGAAAAAAAATTGTCGCTCTTTGCGAACCTTACCTATTTCAAAATGAACTTAACGTTTACAATTATAGTATTATCATCTTTTTTCTTTTACTTTCTTTTTATGATTATTCACAAAAGAAAGCACTGGTTACATCACTTTATACAAGTCTTTTTTTTAGTTTTTTTTTTAATTTGTCTAGTAATTTACTTAAAAAGTTAACCGATGTAAATTCAAGAAAAAGAATACATCAGCATCGAGATTATTCGATGTATTTATTTATTGCCGAGCGATTTTACCTCCTTTTCCTTTTTTTATTTATACAAATAATTATATTTTACTCGGCACTGCCATGTAATCAAAAAGTGGAAGGTTCGAGAAAATCCGAAAAAATCGATGAAGCAACTTTTTGTCTTTTTGTACACAAGATAAATACAATTGTTCTTGATTGCGTCACCTACCAAGAAAAGAATTTAATTATTCCTATACAAAAAATTTGAGACTCCGCGCTAAAGCGTTTTTAACGTTGTGTGCGAAGCTTCTTTTTTTATTTTTATATTTTTCTTTCACAGCTTCTTGCTAAAAAATTAATTTAGCTCACGCTACTCTTCATATTTTTGAAATCAGTGAATATCTCTCGGCTAAGAAAAACTTCATTTTTTAAATATTATATATATAAAACACATAACATTTAAGAGGGTTTCCAAAAGCTTGTCTAGAACCTATTTTACCAACTCTGATATTTTTTTGTTTATTGGTGCTATTAAATTTTCCAAAGGTACTAAAAAATGTGATCATATGAATTAAATTTTTAAAAAGACAAATTATTTTTATATATATATATTTTAGCTTATCATATATTATATAAAAAATATTTTTACAATTTTCTTCAAATATTTTTAATATCTGAATAAAATGATCGCAACTTTTCTTGTTATCGTAATAATATAAAATTAATAATGACTATTTAATTAATTTAAAAGTGTTGAAGAGTCGGTAATAAAGGTCGGTATTCAGCAACCTCATAAAAGAATTTAATTGTATCCAGGTGTATTTCGTTTCGTTAAATTTCGTAATCGAATCACTATATTTTTATTGCCGATATAAATTAATCAATTAGTGTGGTCACCGATGACCAATTGAAGCTCAAAGAGGTCCAAAAGCACAGTCTCTTCTAGTGAAAATGTATATTTATGTCGCTCTTAATTAAGTATTGCCCGTTATCGAACGTATATATTCTTGATGTTCTATTTTTGTTTTGTTTTACACTCTCACGCTCACCAATGCTTAATATTTTCTTTTTTTTCACGTTCTCTACCCTTTAAACCTCGTTTTTCTTTTAATCTGCGTTGCTATTTTTATTTCAGTTCTACTAAAATCTCTCACCACATTCGAATTAGATGCAACTTTAGCATTCGTGCGACAAGGTTACGCGACATAGTTGTACTGATTTGCATTGTCTCGGTCCCTTTCCATATAGTCTCTGTCAATCAAGGATTCTATTCTTTTCTTTAAGTCGGCAGGCTAAAAAAATTTATTAAATTCCAATTATGTTACAAATTTTAATTCGTGATATTATTTCTTTAATTCGAAATACATACCTTAACTGGAAACTTCAATTGATTGTACAATTCGCTTATAAGAAGATTATGCGTCAGAGTTTTTCGCATTTTCATAATTCTAACGATTGCTGCATCTATTTGATACTGTCTATCTTGATATACTCGTTCTTCCGTTGCTTTCTGTTCTTCATTCTAGAAAAATGAATAAGAACATTAATATGATATTACTTTATAATAAAATTTGGTATTATTCAATAATAGATTGAATTGATGAATCAGAAAATTATACAAATTAATAATCTGTAATGAATAATCAACAGTAAATTTCTTATTCTCTCACCGTCTCTTTCATTTGTATTTGATTAATCTTGATTCTAAATAGCTTATTAGTAAAATCAGCGTTGAAGAGGAACCGATCGTTGTCTGCAACGTCTCGACCCTTGGGATTCTTCTGCAGGACGCGGGCTTTACCACAAGCTAATGATTGTAACGTTCGACGCAATTCTCCATCTTCAATGTTAGTTGCTGCCTTTATTTCTTCGAACGACAAATTATCAGCATCATTAAACAAAATAAGAACTAACGCTTGGAAGAGCGATACTTGTAGCTCTTTGTTGCCCTACAAAAATGTTTTTAATAAATGTAAATAAATTTTCGTTGATATTTAATCTGGTTGTAGATTTTTTAATAATGTAGAAAAAAAAGTTTTTATAACTAGTGCATAAAATTAAACTATACACAAGCGTGTGTGAATTTGCAATGCGTCCATGACTATTATTTTCTTATATGTATGCATACACGTAAAACGAACAAATTCGAATAAAAATTAAATAGGCCCTAACCAGAGAGTATAGAAATATTTCATAATGAAGAGGGAATATTTCTATATTCTCTGCCCTAATTAGAGTTCAAGAGGTAACCTAATAATTGTTTAAGTTTTGGAAATTAATTTGGCTCTGTTTAGGGTCGAATTCGGATCAAGTGATGCTGCGAAATTTTATTGGGAAAAACTTTTCTGTTCACTATTTCGCGCACAGTATAAAGAGAAACTTTACAAACATATTAGGGCGTTTTACGCTTTGTATTATGAACAATTAATTTTAAAGATATTTCGTAAAACAAATAATCGTAAATAAATTGTCTGTTTTCTCTTTTACTATGATTGTCTTTATTAAACTTTATAAAATAAAATTTTAAAAATATCTTTATTAAGCCTATAATATTTTTAAAATCTTATAATTGTTTTGAACACTTTTTTAAAAAATGCACACAACGTAAATATATTTGGATGAAATGTTATAAAATAATATAATCTTGTTAGTTCTTTCGTTTTATCGAGTTAACTAAATTGGCGAATATTAAAATATACCATACAAATATCTTTATGTCGAGTATACGCATTTAGATTTGATGCATCATTGTATATGTATAGCATACAAATCTATTTATAGTTTAGCTGTTTTAACGTAAAAGAACGTTAAAAATTCTGGAAATCGCTGCGTAAGTAGTGATTCTTCAGGGTCAAAGGAATGAAGATATGAATTAATTTCATAGGTGATAAATTGACTGGATTTTAAATCTTTTATCATAAATATTAAAGTTACTCACCTGATTAAACCAAGCCTTTAGGACACAGTGTCCCAATGTCGGCTGCCATTGTAGCTTTCTCCCACTATGCTTTCCTAAATAAAATTTATTGAATATATCCTGATACTGAACCATCTCAGCTGGCAGAGTAACCTCCATAACTGGATATGTTGGCCAATATCCCATAGTCAGAATCGATACGGTTAGATCGAGGTTGCTCGCAATTAACTCATTTTGCAGATTACCCGAGTACTGCTTGAAAGCTATGTTAATGTCTTTGCTGAGTTCCATATCCTTGAACATACCCTCGAGTTTGCTCGTAAAACCACCACCGCACTCTTGTTTCAACTTCGACAGCATCGACTTTTCCGCGTCAACTGATGCCGATTTTCCGACTAGTAAACGTTTGGCCAGATCCTTCTTGTAGAAGGCCTCAAAGACATCCTTACCGTGAATGAAACGGAATAGGACCATAATCTTGTCAAGCAGACGCTCAAGTTCCTCCTCCGTAGCTTCCTTATTGCCAGCGCGTAGTTTGCAGTCGACGAATTTTGCTGATAGATAATTTGATAATTTGTTTATAAAAAACAATAGTATAATAAAGATTTTAGTATACTTATAAGGAAAATACGACATTATTTACGATTACATAAAGTTAATATTAAAATTATTATTATTTGTGCAATCAGAACTATTAACTGAACCATGATCCTTTCATTCAGAGAATAAAGTGCAAATAAATTTTAGTGTCGCTATTATTCATATATTTATTGAATACTTATCAATTACTTTCAAATACATACAAAACTATAATCTTATTAATTTATATGTAAATGTGTTAGTCATTGCATTATACTTAAAGTACAAAAATATAATAATTACCTATAAGTTCAGCTGGTTTATTTGCCCTTTGATTAATGAATGCTTCAAAAGCTTCTTTCAAGCTATTAGCAAACTTTTCGTTTCTGTGAAAGCATGTGTTGACAATATTGTCCATTTTGTCCTTAAAATCTAGAAGTTCTTGAACCATAGTCTTGTCTTTCTCTGGATCTATTACGATTGTTTTGCCTCGTTTCTGTTAATAATGTAAGACAAATTTAGTTTGAGAATCTCAAAACAGAAAAAGTCTATAAAAGTTATAGTTTACTTACTTTTATGTAACAATTAAAATTCAAACACAGCTCTACTAAGCCATTCTTTATACGACTATATAAATTATAAAGTAAAGACAAGTCGCTGATTCTATTTTCGTCCAGCAATCCACTCAGTCCTTTTTGCAAAATACTACTAACGTGCTCCGAAAGTAATTGTTTTTCTACAGTATGTATTAGTGACCATCTAAAACATTAATTAAGAAATTATATTTAAAAAATTGTTGTTTTAAATGTACATGTTATCTCTTATAATTAAAATATTTCGTAATTTTCTAAAAAAAAAAAGCGAACTTGAGATAATTAAATGTATGAAACAAATAAAATATATGAATCGTACTTGGTAGAGGTGTCGAGATAATGAAGGAGTCTTTCGTTTTCCTCCTGGAGTCGCTTGTCGACATGGGCAAGATATTCTGGAACGTCGTGTTCTTGCATGAGTCTTTGACCTTCAGCAGCATAGAGCCGTTCTGTAGCCACGAGGAACTTGGACTCAAAGGCATCCTGATAAATCTGTAGATCGGACAACATGCGCAGAAGGGATTTGAGGAGAGTACGATCAACTGTATCACCTTGACGTTCTTTCTCGATCAGCATCAGTAAGCCCTCGACTGTGCGCGTCTGCACCAGATTATTCAGTACTATGTGCAGTCTAAAGAGGTAGAGGCCCATGTCCCTGTAAGGTATTATTGAATTAATAAAATTATTAAATGGGTAAGAAAAATTTTAAACCTTTTTTCAAATAAATATATAATAAAATATTAATATCAAAATTTATTATATAATATAATTTTTCTCTTTGAATAATTTAATTTTTAAAAACAGTAATACAGAATATTGAATATGAATATCGTTTTTTCTAGATAAAAAGGTATCTCACCATATAGACGAAATACTGGGATTTTGCAAAACGTAAGTCCTATCTAGGTAAAGGAATATGCTTCTAATCATAATCATTTGTCTGCAATGTGACTGCCAGCACTCATTCATTTTCTTTAGGAAAATATGTCTATCCATAGATTCGGCCAAAAATTGCTCTATGTTGGCCTTGACATGAGTTTCTACCAAAATTGTTAAATTGCTGTAGAGATTCGATGCCATTTTATGGCTACACATATTCTCTACAGCTTTGTAAAGCTCTTCTAAAGAATAACGTATGCTTTTGCTAGTCTGTATTGCAACTACTGCCTCTCGAAGCTTTTCCCATGTTTCTTCTTGATAGTTTTCCGGAAGTTTTGGTTTATCTGTAAAAAATATCAAATATTTAATATTTTATTTAAAAATATAGCTGAATAAAAAAAAAATGTTAATTACTTAATTATAATTAATCAATTGATAATAATAAATATATTCTGTATTAAAAAAATTTTCAAGTGCTTATCTAAATAGATGTTTAGAATAGATTTTTATAAAAGGTGTTAATGGATAGTTGATTAACACAAAATGAGGAAATCATTTATAACTAATTGATTATAAATATTTCCTGCATTATAAAAAAAAAAAAAATATCAAAGGCTTATTTAGTTGGAATAAATTTTTTAATCATTGATGTAAAATTCATTACTTAATTTATAAATATAAGATTCATCACTGATTTTAATAAATAGATAACTCCAATTGATATATATCTTTTTGTTATTATTCAAGCTATATAATGTCTTTCTACAGATCAAATCTCATACTTTAGTCAAAATGACATATATTAATATTGTAAAGTCAAAGTATAACCCACCATATTGCTGATTCAATCAATATTCTAATATTAAGTCAAAGTATAACCCACCATATTGCTGATTCAATCAATATTCTAATATTAAGTCAAAAAAGTACTAGATCAAGTTACATCATTTTTTCACTCATTCTCTCAAATAATATAATTATATTAATTAGTTAGATTATTAATTAATTGATTAATTAATTAGAAAAAAATAATTTAATTACATACATGTTTTTCGATTTAAGTAAAAATTTTTAAAGTAAGTACTCTTTAACTTCCTTAATTAATTGATTTGACTAATAAATCAAAATATATGTTTTTAGTTAAGTAAAAATAAATTTGATTTAGAAAAGTAGATAAAAACAATTTTAGTTTTACTTAGAAAAAGCTTTTACTATTACAAATGATATTTCAA
>JAPYZA010005973.1:0-11582 GCA_030522685.1 Eupelmus azureus | reverse complement strand
ATATTTTTCTTAAAATAAAACTACAAACATTGATAACTTGAGTTTTCCAAAGCTTTAGACCATACAGCTCTGGCTTTCCTCATTTTTTGGTACCCAAAAACATATCCCAAAATTTCATCAAGATCTGTGACCCGAAGGTCATACACTCTCCTGGTAAGTTTGTTTTAACCATTTTTACAATATAAAAAAATATTAACTGAATTAAATTTTACAGAATCGAGTTAAAAGACACGAGGGACGATTAGCAGCCTTGAAGAAAGGTAACTATTTGCTCAAAGCCCAAGTTGATCGTCTCAAAGATGACTTATCAAAACAGCGTGAAGAAAGTGCTACATTGCAAGAAGATTTAGACTCAGTTTTAGCAGAATTAGGATAAATGATAAATATATGTTAAGCAAATACAAAAACAAATGCACATACATACATATATACATTAAAATTAAATATTTAAGAGGTACACATTTTGATAATATAAAAAATACAAACTAACAGAAAACATGTTGTAACGTTTTTAAATAAACGCAATGAATACAGGCTTCTTTACAAAACTAAGTGATATTTTACGTGTTATAAGAAGCCAGTTATTCAATATTCTTTTGCTATTAAATTGTAAGATATTTTTTAATAAAGATAGTTATTGGCTATGACTTTTCATTTTACATTAATAACTGAATATTATTTTATTCAAATGCATTCATCCAGTTGATACTTTAGAGTGTAAAATACTTTTTTATTATGATGCTAGAAAATTGAAACTATCAAGTTTCTGAAGTATAGAGTATGCTTAAAAAGAATGTATACAATTTTTCCTGAAATATTGTAAAAATATTGTTAAAAAAGTCTAGAAATTTATTGTTATTGATCAATAATATAAACTGTTTGTGTTATATTACTGTTTATATTAAAAAAAAAACTCAAAAATAAAAAAATTGTGAATTACATCATAAATTGTTTTGTTATGAATTTGTCAAGTTAAACATTACTTTATCAACCCAACATTAACTGCAAGCGAAAAAGCCTTATCAGCAGAAACGTTTTGAAGCGTTTTGCATTGTTATGGCGATATATATGGCAAACAAACACAGAGGTTAGCAAGTGCAATTTGTTCAACTTACATTTTATTTGTATATGATCCACTGTTCTTTCCTCAGTATGAGTACGTACGTGTGTTTCAGGAACATATTAGTGTGTAAATATTAAAAAAATTTATAATTATTAATGAAAACAAAACATGCCTAACGTACTTTGAAGTAAAGCGAGATGTGCAGTGGAGGCGGCGATTCGGCGAATCGGCGAAAGCAAAACGGTTAAAGCTGGGTTTGTTCTTTGTTGCCCATTTGGAGAAAGAGCATTGACTATGTAACGGCTATAGAGTAACTTCTTTAACGCGTAAACGGATGTTTTTTGAAATGCTCCAAAACTGCGGAAATGTAGATAGACCTGCCTTACAATTTAAAATTATATTAAAAAAAAAGATTATTTTGATTATTTAAATTTAGTCAAAGGAGAGCAATTTGATTAATTGATCTTGTAGTTTTAGAATATTTTTTTAATCGAATCGCACTTGAAACAATGACTTGGCAAATTAGACCGCTAGAGCAAGTGTTTCATAGTTATCTTCATAAATATATCCTCGGTACTCGTTTGACGTAAAAGAAAAACGTGTATTTTTAGCAAAGATCGTTCTAGAGTAGGATCGAAATAAAAATAAATAGAGTTCTAAAAACTGGACATCTATATATAGTTATATACCCGCGTACATAGCTAGCTACCCAACCAAGCCATACAAACATAAAACAATGAGCAATCGCGTCGAAACTCGAATAAGTGCTGCTATCTGATGTGTAGGTAAGTGAAAAAGCGGCGAGACTGACGACTGCAGGCGCAGCGCAGGCGACGGTAAAATCTGCACCCTGCCTGTCCACTAATATATCGTAATATATATGTAGGTAACAGAGTTGCTCCACTCTTCGGTCGCAAAACGCGCGCGCGGAGACCGCGGCCAGGAGGCAGTAGCGCAGCGTGGCGAGTCCGATTTCCGAGTGGCCAGAGCCTCTAAATCGTACGGTTCGTGGCTTACGCTATTATGCGTTTTATTTGAGCGTACAACATCCAAATAACAGCAGCAGCGAAAGAGGCGCATCGGGCCCCCGCAGCTCGCCAATTGGACACGACGAATCCACGTTGTTTAGCGCGCACCATGGCCGGCAACCGCGATGTCATCCTCGCAGACTTCCAGGTAAGTGTAGCTCTCGGCCGCTCTTTGGCTTTTTAGTCCGATTCCCCCGGCCCTCGGCTCGTAGTGAGCGGAGTCCAGCGAGGCGCCGCGAAACTAGGTTATGAAGCCAACGTTTCGTTATGTACGATGACATTGACAATAATGCACGGGATAGATTGCATCGACGCTTTTACGAGCTCCTTTATTATTGATGATTGAAGGAGTTTGCGCGCTTAACGATACCGATGCGGATTTTTCTTGCTCGTTTTCTCGGCACGCTCGATGTGCTTTTACTTTAATAACAATTCTGATGGATATTTACGATCGCGAGCTCGGCGAGATTCGATTCGTATTGTTAGCTTGTTAAAGTTTGAAATTACGTGTCTTTGAGCCTTTTACGAGGCAGTATCGCCAATTTTGAGATTGCAACACTTGCTGCACATGTAGTTTGAAATATTTAATCGTGAATTGATGTTTTTCGGCCAAGTTGTAAGAACGTGTTATTCACCTTTTCGCTAGTTCCTCGTAAGGCCGTCACGAAATTTGTAGATGTCGTTTATTTTGCTCGCGATCACGACTACAAAGAGATTTATACTTTTCTTTATGCTCCCAAACTTGTACCTTTGTTGCGCTTTGTTCTCCTGTCAATAAAATCGCGTGACTTGTGCTCTTTTGTTGAAGATTGAGAATTATTCAATGTTCAAAATTGTTCAATGTTTTAGGCATGCACCGACATCGATGATGTTGGTGAAGCAATTTTACATTTAGAAGGAACAAATTGGGATTTATTAGTAAGTCAATATTTTATTTTATTACAAAAATAATAAATTGTTGTTTTTTAAATAAATATACCTATACCTGTATACTTATTGTTCTTATATTTACAATTTATAGGCTGCTATTAACAATGTTATGCCACAAAATACGCAGCAATTACCATCGGAATTAAATCGGGATGTTGAAATGATCGAAGAAATAAAACATATACCTAAAAGTGCTTCTTCTGAAGCAGCATGCCTACCACAAAACAGAAACATTTATACATCTGATAAAATTGATCTGCCTGGTACTAGTAATTCAAGAAGTATAGGACGGATTGGAGTAGCTGGATCAAGTCGAATAAAAGATCAAACAAGAATTCTCACATTCCATGTACATTATCAGAGTAAAGCATATAAGATTGATATATCTGATACAAATACAGTGGGTATGTAAACATCAAAAAGCTATCAAAATCTATTTTATCTAGATTAAATGAAAGAAACCCATTGTTATAAAATTTTACAGGAGACTTAAAGACAATGATTTTTCGTCACTCAAACGTTACGCCTTGCCAACAACAGTTGCAAGGATGGAAAAAAGAACCAAGAGGAGATTCTAATACTTTGAAATCTCTTGAATTACCTCGTGAAAATGAATTATATATGTCTCCAATAACAGAAATAGGAGATTCAGCTGCTCAGGCGTAGGTTCCTCCTTATCTTTGTTTGAAAAGGAATTTATTTCCTTCTTTCATTTAAGAAATTATAAGAAATCTATATAATGTAACTAATATTTTAATATTGTTTTTATTTTACAGAATTAAACTTTCAGAGCGTTTAACTAGTAACTTCACATTGATTATAAAGGATGAAATCAATAATGTCACATATAGATTAAATTTTCCTGGTACACATAGAATTTTAGATGTAAAAAGTAATATTTATACCTTAAATGATGTACCAGTTCGAAACCAGTTATGGAAAGGATGGCCACCAACTGTAAAAAATGATTCAGTTACATTAGCAGAAAGTGGAATTTCTTTTCCTGAACATAATCTTTCTGTTGAAAGAATACCTACAAAAGAAACGAAAAAAGTAATTTTTCTTAATAATTTTTTTTAAAATTAAAAATGAAAAAAAGTTGTTGCAATGTTAAATATTTTCATCTCAAATTTTAGGAAGTTATTGATTTAGTTGATACAGATAGTTCTGTGGATGAACAGGAAGATGGAGAAGATTTTGAAGATGCCCCAGAAACATTTCAAGTGGACGATGATATTTTTATAGATCACGTTCAATCTACAAAAATTCAACATTTAAGTAAGTAAATTTTTGAGTATAGTTCATAAATAAATAGTCAAATTATACACTGTAACATAATTTTAGTACCTGATAATGTCGAAGATGAAGTTATTGGAACAATGCACTTCATAGAAGAATATAAAAAACGGTACGGTCCTAATCATCCAAATTTTTTTACTGGTACCTTTGAAGAGGCAGTAGCAGAGTCCTGTTCAAAACCACCACGAGAGGTATTTTTGATATTAAATAATTAATAAGCACATGTCATAAAATAATATATCTTCTTTTATTAATTCTAACCTTATTATATTTTAGAGAAAATTGTTAGCTGTTTATTTGCATCATGATAATAGTATTTTAGCAAACGTCTTTTGTACACAATTACTAGGTTGTGAAACCGTTTTACAACTTTTATCAGCCAATTTTGTAGTATGGGGATGGGATTGCACATATGAATCAAATAAACAAAAGTAAGAGAATCTATAGAAAGATACTATCAAATTTACTCAATAATTAATCCTCTATTAATATTCAATATATTTTATATAGATTTCTTACTTCTATACAACAAGTATTAGGACCAGCTGCTGCAATGGCTGTAAGGAACATTGAAATTGATACTATGCCATTGCTTATGGTTATTATGAGATCTAGATCAAATACAGATGTCTTTACAATAATTCATGGAAATGTTGGAGTGAATGAATTACTTACTAATTTAATAGAAGCTGTAGATGTTTTTCAAGTAAAATTATATTTATAAATATATCAAAAAATAATTTCTTTTTTGAGTTTCTGTTATATGTTGTAATATATTTTCAGGAACAAAGACAAAATGATATAGAATTTGATGATGAAAGACAAGCTAGGGAACGAGTAAAAGAAGAGCAAGATCAAGCCTATCAGGAAAGTTTAGCTGCTGACAGGTATTGTTAAAATTTTTATTTTTTAATATAGTCTAATGTTTTAACAAAAGTTATTAAAGATGTTAATCAAATATAAACTTTTAGAGCCAAAGAAGAAGCTAAACAGTTGTTGGAAAAAAATGAAAAGAAAAGAAGAGAGCAAGCAGAAAAGGAAAGATTAGCTGAACAAGCCAGGAAAGAGTCTCATAGATTAGCAGTTGAATCAAGTTTACCTCCAGAACCTCCGCAAGATGCAGAGGGTGTTTTAAAAATAAAAGTTCGTCTACCATCCGGAAGCTTTTTGGAGCGCAGGTTTCAGGCAGATGCTTCACTTCAAACAGTTTTAAACTTTTTAATCGTTAAAGGATATCCAACAGAAGACTACAAGGTCATATCAAGCTGGCCTAGAAGGGATGTAAGTAATTTATATGTACACAGTATAGTTTAATTTTAGATTTATAAGTTCTAGAAATATGCTTTTCTATTTGATCCAAATGCTATAATTTTTAAAGCTTTACTTGCTGTAATAAATTTATTCAAACTGCCTGCTTATCATAAATATTAGCCTTAAATAATAAACCAAATTCTTCAAACAAAACTACATTATTTTCTATCAAGATATTTTAGTTTTTATTCAAAACCTTATTTGCTCTAATAAATTTATTCAAATTCCCTGCTTGCTATGAATATTAGTTATAAATAAATTAAATATTTTCAAAATACTATATGATTTTTTTGGAGAGCATTTCATTTTATTGAAAAATATAAGTAATTCTTTTAGGATAAAATTTCAGTGCATTAATTGCATTTTTAGAAATTTAAAATAAATGTTATGTATAACGCTTAGTTCTTTTTAAGAAATGAAGAATGGCACTGTCGAAGTGTACTTCATTGAGATTTCTCCGGGGCGTGTTTACTTTAGCAAGTAAAAAAAAAATTTATTGAAATTATTTTTATTCACACTGTAAAAATATATAAAAAAAAAATTATATTTTAGAAATGTCATTCAGAATGGAAATGTAATTATTTATCTTACTAATTCAATCAACAAAAGAATTTTTTCCTACTTGTAAAGATAATTTTATAGCATAGTTGATTTTTAGAATGATGATTTTAGTACTATAACTTAAAATGGTCGGTTTATTTCACATTATTTTAAACAACCTTCATTGGACAGTTTATAAAATATTCCTTTTAAAAGTAAAATTAAATATCAAACTTATCTAATTTATTAATTTTTTATCCAAAATAAATGGTGCATCCTTAAGATTCTTAATATTTATTGTATTGTATTTATAAAGTACAAAAGATTAAATATAGCTTTTTAGTATATCTGAAATAACTGCTCAATGCTGAATTAAATTATTTAACAAATTTATTTCTGTTTCAGCTCACGTCTATAAACACAAGTCAATCACTTTCTGAGTTAAAATTTTGCCCACAAGAAACGTTAATTTTAGAAGAACGATAAATTCGTGATTGATATGAATAAATTTCGAGATTCATGGAACTGATCATCGTGATTTATATGTGTATTTATTAAATAATTTTCTTAGTTTAGAAAAAATTTTTTGTCTATTTGTTAAGCAACTACGTTTGTGCGCAGTGCTCTTTTTATACAATAAAACCACGTGGCGGACGTAGTTCTTTTATAAAAATAATAAACTTCGTAAAATATTATTTTCATGCATGAAAATTGTATGATTAAATTAAAAAAAAAAAAGAATAAATTAGGTTTTAAAAATCGTTAAATTTCACGATGTATTTATTTATTTTCCGACATAAAAGTAAGAAACTTTGAGATTTAAATATGTATAATTGTAGAGAAAATCGATTCAATTTACATAAGTTTATAAAAAAATATTGAAAAATTTACAAATATAACAGTTTTAATTACAAGTACAGCGAAGCTGCAAATACAATGTCCCTTTTGAGTAATTTGATTGCTTCGCTGAATTTGTTTTCAAGATCTGTATTGCCTATATTTTTTGCTGCTTGTAAAAGTTGTCGAAGAACTTCTTCTAATCGACGCATACATCGAATGATAGAACCTACAAAAAGAATTTTTAAATTGTATATTAAAATTTGTGAAAAATAACTGAAAATACTTGTTGTCAAATGATTTTTACCTTCAAATATATCTGTCATTTTACAAATTTGTAGAAACGTCGCGCCCTTGCACCACGCATAAACAACATCCATCAAGAATGGTTTGAATTTTTCTACATAGGAATCTTCGTCTAATTCTAAATTGGCTTCAGTAGATACTTTTGCGATTCTTCTTGCAATATCTTGCATTTGCCTTAGAGGACCACTCAATTCTTCAATACTTTTAGGTGTTTCACTTGATTTATCGTCACATACAAAACAACTAATTAACGCAGTCATTTGAGGAACTGTTAAAGAATTAAAAAGTCCATTAAAAATCATTTCAGTCATTAGTAATTCATCAGCTCCATTTAATTCACAGGCCACTCGTCCTTTTAGTTCTATAACGTCAGCTGCTGTACAATAAGCTAAACGACGAAGTACTCGTTTTCTACACTTTAATTCGTCCATTTGTAAAACGGATTTCGCACGTTTTAATTCTGTTTTAGCATCTATTAATTTTTTCGCTACTACTTCTTTAACCAAAAACTTCTCATATAAGTCAGTTAAGTTGGGATCCTTAAAATAAAAATCAAACGATGTTATTAAATTCATTTATAAAAACTTTAAATAATTTAAGTTAATATGATCTAATCGTTTAGTCAACTTACTTTGTGCATTGGATGAGCAAATAATCTCTCTTCTAACACTTCTATCCTTTTGATAATATCTTTAAATCCAGGATCTTCTATTTTCATATCTGTAATTGGATTGAGCAAAGGTGGTCCATCTGGAAATCGTTTTTTTACTTCTTGTATCGTTTTTAATACACTTTTCCTGTTGTCCGGTGGCCTTAAATCTTTTGGGTAATATAACCTAAGAGAACTTATTTGTGATATAAGTGTATGTAATACAGGAACAACTTCCACTTCTCCTTCTTCGCCTTCTGGGCAAGGTATTGGAGCAGCTTCAGTAGAATCTTTGGAGACATGAAGTAGAATATCTACAATAATAGACGCTTTCTCTTTTTCGGGATTTTTGGGATTTTTCTTCTTGAAGTTAACTATTATACCCCAATCAAAAGTATCTTTCTCATTTTTTACCTAAAAATACATTTAAAATATTTAGAAAATAAAATTGATTAAAATATTTATTTCTAAGAATATAATAAAAATCTGATTTATTATTTTTAAAAATCAAAACTTTTTTTTACTTACTTTTACCATTCTACCTGGCTGAAGGAATGGAAGTAAATATTCTGGTTTAGTTAAAAAAGATCTAAAATCTGTACTTAGACGATCCAATTGTTCTCTAATATCGTGATATGTTGACATTAAACTATACTTTTCAAACTGAATACTGTCATATTCTGTTTGTAATTCTTTTACCTCTGTAATGTTATATATAATTATTAATATATGCATTTTTAGAATCATATGTAAAAAATAAAATGAAATATATTACTGTTAAACAATTCGGGGATTGCGGCTTGATTTTGAAATTGATAAAAGCTTCTTTCTAACATGTACTCAGGGTTAATTTCTTCAACCCTCAAAAGATTTAAAACCATGTTGTAAGTTAAATGAAAAGCAGAATTAATTGGATCTGCTTTTCCTTGTACTATTTCTTTTCCAACAGAAGGACTAACTTGTTCATCTATCATTAAAATAACGATTCCTTTTTCATCCAAGCCTCTTCTTCCGGCTCGTCCAGACATTTGGATATATTCTCCAGATGTAATCCAACGAAAGTCTTTTCCATCAAATTTACGAGGTGCAGTAAATAAAACAGTTCTAGCAGGCATATTCAGACCCATTGCAAAAGTTTCTGTTGCAAAAAGAGCCTTAATCAAACCTTCACCAAATAAAATTTCTACAGTCTCTTTTAAGATAGGAAGAAGTCCTCCATGATGTATGCCAATTCCACGTCTTAATAAAGGTAAAACGTTTTCAACCTGAGGCAATTTTCGATCATCTTCGTTAAGAACATCCATTGCGTTATTGAATACCTCATCAACTAATTTCTTTTCTTCAGCTGTATTGAGATCTAACTTAGCAAGTTGCATGGCATAGACTTCACAGTCTTTTTTAGAAAAACTAAAAATAATGACTGGTGCAAAGTTCCTTTCCATAATCATTTTAACAATTTTGAATATATTTGTTTGTCCTGCATTGGTTTTATGCATTCCACCTTTGCGACCTTTTGTATCTCCTTTTGCAGCGTCACCTTGCAAACAAGCCATTGCTCTATTGAAATTATCTTCTTTAAATTGACCATGTTCATCTACTACCTGTAAATAGATTTGACAATTAATTGAAAAATTCAATTAGAGAAAAATTTTAATCAAAGTAACTTTAAATCTATTAATAAAGTAGAGCAGTAATTAAAACATGCATTGAATGTAATAGATCATTACATACCAAATGAATTCCATCTCCTCCAACAGGAAAAATATAATGTTGTAAAGGAGTAGGCCTATAATCAGTATAAACAACATGACATGGTTGGTGGTGCAAATGAGCAACCCATTCTACAAACTGCCGGGCATTTGGTATAGTTGCAGAGAGAAAAACATAATGAACATTATCTGGCAGTAAAATTAATGTTTCTTCCCAAACTACACCTCTCTCTTTGTCTCGCATGTAATGAATTTCATCAAATATGACCCATCCAACTTCTCGCATTACCTAAATATGGCAATGTTTGTAATTATGAATTTGTATGACAATGAATATTTTTATGATAATAATTTTTCTACCTCTGAGCCTCTGTAAAGCATATTTCTCAAAATTTCTGTCGTCATAATTAAAATACTTGCAGTAGGATTAATTGTAACATCTCCAGTGACCAAACCAACATCTTTAAATTCTTCATAGAATTCTCTGTATTTCTGATTACTCAGTGCCTTTATAGGAGTTGTATATATAACTCTTTGTTTATCTCGCAAGGAACAAGCAATAGCATATCTATAAAATCATAATTAAGTTATAAATGTTTTATAAAAAATACTACATATTAATCAATGATTTACCTAAACACAAAATTTTTAATAACTATATTTGAAACTAAATTTTTTATTTATAAAAAAATTAATTATATTGTTTTAACTCTGATTACGTAATTATTATTATTTTTCTTTTATAAAATTTCTAATATAACTTAAAAAATGTTTTGTATTGAAATATTATTAAGAAGTCATAAATTTAAATTAGCTTATCTAAAAATTTTTAGATCAACTTTGTTTCATCAAATAATTGATTGTTTTTTAAATGTATTACTTTCTTATATAATTATTATTTACTTACTCAGCTACTACTGTTTTTCCTGCTGATGTGTGGGCTGATACTAAAACTGACTGATTATTTTCAATACATAGAATTGCTTCTTTTTGAAAAGGATCTAAAACAAATTTGTATTCCTTGGCTGGCTTATTAGTTGTTTCTTCAAGAGGGACATATTCTTGATCTGGTGGTATCGCAACTTCATGTGTACACGATTCAATTGTTTCTATACTGTGCACTTGAATTCTGGATTCGATTTCATTTAAACTGTTGATAAAAATATGCGTATTTATTTCAAAATCTTAATGGTACCTAACACTTATTTACTCCCTTAAAAAGTATTAACTTACTTAATATCTTCAAGAATAGCTTCAGTTTTCAATTTTTTAACAATGGTCTCTTCTTTTACGTCTTCATTTTCTCTTTTAAAATTATTCGATCGCCTAGAATAATAAAAACAATTTATAATAGTTTATAAACAAACCGACATTTTTAAGGTTATATTTTTGCAACTTAACACGTGACAGTATTTAAATAACAAAACATTAAAGAGGCTGCTTACCTTTCTTCTACGATATCATCGTTACTTTCTTCAAATGCGTCAAACAGATCATCACCAATAAAATCTGCCATTTTTGAAAAAATAAAACCGCTATCAACGCGTGGTCACTTTCGTGAACTTTTCCGACACATCTCTGAATATCCGCGCCTTAGAAAACCAGAAATAAGAAATATTATGTAGAAATACAATCGCAATGCGAGGACTGCTATTGGGTTTGGAAGTCTGCCGCCAGCGCCAAAATTAACGTGTAAATTAAGCCTGGTGGTCAAATTTATAAGCCTTGAGAGAAGGCTGTTGGTGATAGCTATAGACTACATGTGTTAAATTTCATTCAGTGAGTAGATAACATCACGTGGAGAGCATGGCAAGCGCTTGCGTGCCAGGCAGGCGTGCTAACTTTATGCCGTCACAATGCTGTCACAGCAGGGGCACGGTCGGTGAAAATCCGGATGTCACGCATGCTCT
>JAPYZA010005972.1:0-11583 GCA_030522685.1 Eupelmus azureus | reverse complement strand
GCTAAACCACCTTCCACACTCGACCAGCTCCGATCCAATTAAAGACTCTCACGCGCTGGAGAAAAGCAGCGCTCGCTGAAAGATCGACGATTTTTACTTTTTTTTTCGTCACCACAGCCGCGCCAGCTCGCAGCTCGAGATGACTCGGCGGGAGTCATGCATGATGCGCGCGCGCGGGGGACGCGCATACACGTACCTATGTGTGCGTGTATATATGCGTGCGTGAAAGGCCGACTTTTGAGCCAAGATATTGACGTTTCGCCTCGGCGTGTGTGCACGCGAGGAGCGAGCTAGCGAGCGCAGGATGACGACGGGGGCTGCGCGCCGGTAGGAGGGTTTTTAAATTGTAATGAGAGCGCGGAGCCGGCTGTCTGCGGGAAGGCTCGTAGTCTCGTTAAAAAAGAAGGCTGTATACCGTTTTGCTGCCGATAATTCAGTTTTTTTTTCGGGGAGTTTTGGAAAGGTGGGTTTGAGGGGTTTTGGATTGATATAGCGCTGGTTTTTTATGTTTTGGAATCGGTGGTTTGGCTGTACATGTGTGTTTTGGTTTGATAGTGGAGAGGAAAGTTTTGTCATTAAGATAATTTTCGGCGAGTCTTAATTTTCGTCTGTGCGCTTGATTCAGAGGTGTAGGTTTCTTCAGCCGTGTTTTTTTTTCTGGGCACTAAAATAAACGCTCTGGAAGGTCCGGACGGAGAAAACGGAAGAGTTAGCTTTAAATTTAGAGGATGAAATCTCGGAAATTAAAACACGCCTTTAACTATGTTTGGATGAGCGCTTGTAATTGGATATAATATGATTATTCGCATATAAAATACGAGTAGATCAAATGATCGCAAATGTAACGTGAGGGTATACAAAATTCGAACGAAATTTTCCAGAGCGTTTCGACGCGCTCCCCCGCTATTATACGCATGGCCAATCGAGTTTTCGCTGTACGCATTACGTACGGCGAAATACTGAAGTATAAACAAAAATAGATACAAAATTACACGAACGTTGTTATTAAATTCGTAGAATTCGGATAATTTGCATTTATAATTATATTTGTTTATTTCAATATTCCGCTTGTAAAATCGTTTCGGATTTTCACCTCCGAATAAATTCAAACGTTAATTTGTACCAAAAATTCAAACTCACCGCATTGGCTCTGAATAAATTTTCTGCTCCGTTTTCATTTTTCGTACACAGATACTCTTTTAAATTAGGAAATTTTTTTACATATTTACTGTTTTTGAATGCCTAAGTAAATAAAATAAAGTAACACACAGTACAAATTTAATTTCCTTTTTTTCCACAAAATCTCAAAAATAATCTTCATATAAACCACCAGTACCATACCAGAACGAACACCAAAACAAACCCACCAGCCCATTAAATCATACACTTTCATTCGCAACAGACCTTATTAAATCAGGCGCCCCAGCGTTATCAAAACCCAAAGCACAACCACACCCCGCACAGCCTCTACTACTGCTCCCCCAACCAAATCGGCCAGATCCGCGCAGTATCCGCAAAGATATCGCAAATCCCAGCGCAGCTGCACACGCGCTAAAACCCCGATTCATTAGACTTTGGCCGCTACCTTCGCACCTTGCCCACAAAGAACAATAGCAGGACTAAACCACGTACGCGCACTTATTAAAACCGCTCCCAGCAAAGGACGCGCTCAGTGTATACACACACACACCATTAAAAATTCAAACCGATCCGCAGTACACTAGCCGCTCGCATCTCGCCCGGCGAGCGAACTTTCCCGAATGTCGGCTCGATTTCGAGCCCGAGCGTCGAAATTTTAATTAGCTAACCGGCGTTAAAAATTAATGAAAACGCCCGGGCTATAATGGATATTACACGCGGGGATGATCGGCTATACGAGCTTGCGATGACGTTGCGCTCGCCCGACGTTTACCTTTCAAACTTTCAGCGCGCCGGACTGACGCGCCGGGGGCAGGAGGGCCGATATACATATTTCGCAATTTCGTTGGGCGTCATTCAAAAACGGTGAAATTGCCCGAGCGCCGCGTGAATTTTGAAAGCCGGGACTTAGCTGGATTTTGATTCGCTTCGATTACAATCGCGAGGTTTTGCGAGAGAGCGGACGCGCGTCCGCTGTTTTACGCGATTATGCGGGCCGATATGTAACGCGGACATGGATGGTTTTGACAGGATGTTTGCTAGGGGTTTTTTAAAGTTTGATAATGCGGAATCGATGGTTTATGGTTTAATGATTAACCTTTATTTTAGCGGCGGATCGTCGGTCAGAGTCGAGGCGTGTGGGGGGTTTGCTAATTGGGAGAGGCTTTTTGTTTTGTAATTGATTTGACAAGTAATTAACGGTTTTTGATATGCGGGTATAATTAATTTTCAAAAACATGAGCACGTTTTTGACTAGTTTGAGAATATTTGTTTTGCAGTGAAATAAAGTCTGTATTATGTAGGTATCGTGCGGCTATAATTTACGTTGGTATACTGTGCAAATGAAAATTTGATATATAAACGAGCTCTTTCGACTCCAAAAAATTTTAACGAATTTGTGTTTTTTTATTAAACAGTATAAAAAATTAAATAGGAGCTAATTAGGACCTAACAACACTGCTCTAGATGATAATAATAAAATGCATAGAATCACGATGTTTATTTTTTTTTTTTAAATGTAGCAGTGTACTTAGAGAAAATACGGTCTTAAATCCTTGAAGGGGAATCGTATTATACAGTAGTAACACTGATTGAAGTAATATTATAAAGCAAATAAAAAAAGAATAATATAATATTCACCAATGTTCCTACAAATATAACCAAAATCATACAAACCATCATCATCAGACCAAACACTTTCAATCCAAACACCAGCAAAACACACAAAGACCGAGAATCTCAGCTGACCCCACCACACCTCAAAAGCTCAAAATTCAAGCCTAACCCTAAGCAGCACGCCGACGCGTCAAAAAGCATAGCCAAGCCCCCTCCGTCGACGATAAGAAAGAACGTCAGAAGGTGCTGCTAATTCGCGCGCACGTAATGCGGGATGCGCGCGTCTGAAGTGTCAGAGAGTGAGAAAGAGAGAGAGGGTAGCAGCTATATTCCCTTCCTTCCCCGTGCGTGCGTTCGAGCGGAGCTTGCGAAAGGTCAGGAACCGAGGGGGAGACGCGCAAGCGCAGCCCCTAAATCTCCAGCTCCGCGCGAATTAGCGTCAAATTTCGCTCTGCGCGCCTTATCCTTATCTCTCCTTCTCCGTGATTCTTTGCCAGAGGAGAGGGCAAAAACGCGAGGGGCGCAGTCGGCTCTGATTATTATTATTTTTTTCCTCTCCTTTTTCGGCCGATGCCGGCTGCTGCAGCCGCGAGAGTCGCGCTGCCTCGGAAAGGGATGAATTTAATTATGAAGGAATCCAGGCGGCTCCGCCGAGAGTGGAGATGAAAAATGGGAAAGTTTGTTTGCGCTCGCGTTGAATTTTTAAGTAATTGAAATTTCGCTGCTGGAAAGCCGGGAAGGATGATTTTAAGAAAATCCGAAGACAGCGAAACGCGATGCATGAATTTATCAGCCTTATCGGGACGTGTTTTTTTTCCGCGAGGATTTGCGCAGCGCGAGGTTGGATTTCACGGAAACTCATCAGTATAATTGATCAAACATTAGAATATGAATTTTTAGAAACTGATCAAACAGCGAGCGAGAATTTCAATATTCAATTTTCGCTCGCTTGCCGCGCGATTTAATACGCGAAGATAAAGCGCACTTTAATTGCAAAATGCTGTAACGTAATAACGGCGAATTCATTAAACTTACGCGCCGAACTTATCGCCTCGGAGCGTTATTTCAAGCGATGCGATTCCCAAACTCATTCCGCAAAACGCCAGCCGAACTTCTCAAAGCGCAAAAGTAGCTCGCTCGCTAAAATTCGCAAACTGACCCAGAATCACTTTGCGCCAAGCGCGCACATCGGCCTCATGAAAGCGTCAGCTTCGCTTTCACCCGGCCAGCTCCGTCGCTTCGCCCCAATCGATCCTCAATCCTTGCCCCGCAATCGAAATTTTCCCAGTGGCTCACACCTTCTCAGAAACAGTGCCAGCGTCGCCGGTCGGAGGGGTCGCTTAGCCTAAATTTAGTCGAACGTCTGTGGCATCGAGCGAGGCGCGTCCGCGCCAGTTTAGAGTGACACAAAAGGAGGAAGGCGCGCTTGCAGGGGAGGGTATGTATGTATATATATACATATATATATACACGACGGTAGTCGAAGGAGCGTCGGGAGGGAAACGAACTGTTGCTTCAATGAGAGCTCGGAGGAGAAGAGGAGAGAGAGAGAGAGAGAAAGAGAGAGGATGAACTAGGCGAGCGCGCTTTGCCTCCGTGACTTAGTTTTAGGAGATTCTATGGAGAGCGAGCGGGTGGGAGCGTGTTTTACCAGATTGCGCGCGATATATCGATCGGCGCGTCGCCCTCCCTCTGCGAGAAAGTTACGTACACGGAGCCGGTCTATCTCTGCCTGCTATAGCGCCGGGGCTGCGTTTGAGAGGGTTATATGTGTTTTCGGGGAGGTTGAATTTCAGGCCGGGGATATAGGCGTATTTGTTCGTTGTGTGTTGGGGAGGGAAATTGGTTTAGGTGAGGGATTTGCTTTATGATTAATGTTTTTATGATTTGTTTTAATTTATGCGGATTGGGAAAGTGTTTGGTAGAATGAAAAATAATGCTGATTTTCGCTATTAGCTTGATTAAAATTTTTGGATGTAACGGTGTTTTAAAGTTTTTTTGTTTACATGTTTTCCGAGAAGTTCAAACTAAATGCTCAAAAATGTTCGCCCATTATTTTAAAGTGGTCTATTTCCAGAAACAGTTGAAAAATAATTTTACTAAAAGCGACTAAAAATTTAAGGTAGTCCTCGTTTTTCATAAAATTTTCATATTCATAATAAGCAGCTGTTTTCAGAAACTAACACGTTTGTTTCTAGATAATTAAATTGCTTCAATTTTAGATGACCTCTTAAAAATGTGTACTGCAAGTAGTTCGAGCAAAAAATGCAAAAATTTAATGTCTTCTAAATACGTGTTCATTTTAGAATTAGCTGAAAGCAGGAAGTCTTAATAATTGAAGTGTGAAAAGTACTACTGAAATAGAGTCAAATTCGATCGACACTAATTTTTGGCATAAATTGTAAAGCAAAGGGTTGAAAGACTTTTTGAAGTGGCTCAACGTTATTGGGTGTGAAATAAGCTCAGTCAAAATCCATTATAATTTAAACCTTTCATTTTAATCCTTCTCTCTTAAAATTATACCAAAATTATACCTTAAAATTATAACTTTGGATGTATCTACAGTACCTTACTAAAACCTTAATTAAGTCTTATAGCTACTTCAATGTTACTACACAATTTGGTAAACAAATGATTTTCTCTACCCTCTTAAGTAACAAAAAAAGCTATCCCAACCACAAATTTGAAAGAAATATTCCCACAACTTTTCCCTTCTCGAAGCCATACTACCTACTACAGCCTCGCCTTAAATTTCCTCTCTCCGCACTTTGAGACCTTGAGGGAGGCTAACTCGCCCGCAGGGGAGGCAAGAAGCTGTGCAGCGGCAGCAGCAGCAGTAGTCGATCTCGAGACGATCGCGATAACGTATAGCGCGATGTTGCATCGTCGGCCACTAGAGCGACACCTCCGCTTATAATAGGCACGAGAGCTAAGGGGACGCGCCCTGGCGAGCTGCTCGCACACTTTTAAAAATTCGATATTCCCACATAGACGGGCAGGCGTGAGCTAAGGATCGGGATCGCGCCAGGTGAGGGTGGAGAAGTTTAGGAGTGGGACATTGCGTTGATTGGCAATGGGATGTGGCAAGGTGTAAGAGTAATTTTAGTTTGTTTATTTGTTTTTTGTTGAATGGTGGATGTATTTATGGTGTTTTTGGAGAAGAGTGTATTATTTTGTAAAGTTGGCGAGTTGCTCTGAGAAGCTGAAAATTGATTTCAGCTTGGGTACGATAACTGAATAAAACGAGGTGAACGACACTTTTATCTCGTATTTCTTTTGTATACATTTTAGCATAACACAAATTATCCACGTATTAATTTACACAAATGAGAAGGCGATAAGTCGCGATAAATATGTCTTTCCAAAGTAAGCAGGGAAATAAAGCACTAAGAATCGTAGTATTAGTCCAATGACTCCATCATTTCGTTTAATGAAAATAAATTATTCTTCGTTAAAATAGTCGTTCAGATAAACTAGAAGGTGATTATTGTTGTATTGGGTAAACATTGCAAGTTTCACCAATAATTGGAGTTCAATGACTTTCTGGAGAGTATGATTAAAATTAGTTTACTTGCCAATGTAAAATACATCATCTGTTAACAAATAGTACTTTTTGACTAAAAAGCGTATAGATAAGTAATAATTTCAAAAAAATTTTAAGCAAATTTATAAAAATCAAATGAAAAAGTATTTGATTGAATTCTTAGTTGCAATAATATTTTTGTTGTAGGACTTTGGTTTCTTCTTATTTTGATATTAAATCATATTATATTTAGCAATCGTTTGTACTATGTACACATGATATTTTACGCATATGATAATGCTATTTTATTTCCTTGTGATTAAGAATTATCTTGAAACTATTTATACAATGTTGATAATAATTTCTGAATGCACACAACGTATTACAAAATAAGATTTTTTTATTAATTATTCGATACTACATCAAACGTTTATTATATTTTAAATAAAAAAATAAATCAAAATTTTAAGGAAACTTTTTATTCTAGAGGATAAATAACATTTACACTTAACAAATAAAAGCTACTTGATGAATTAATAAAACGTTGCTTACCATCTAATAAAAATTAACTCTAATACCAAGTAGTATAGTCCCGAGTTTAGAAAGACGTAAAAACCCATCCACGCTTTCCCAAGACTTTCCTATTAATAAAAAGACCATTGTTCTCCTTCCTCGACCCGTCGTACTCTGAAAAATTGCTGCTCGCTCTCCGCTTTTCCTTAAGTATACCGAAAAATCCATCCAACACGTCAGGGGCACTCAGCCGCGCTTATAAAAGCCCTGGCGCCCGTAAAAACCAGCGAAACAACGAGCCCCCAAACCCGGCATCCAGCTAACGTGCATTTTCATATACACACCTCCGTCTACATACCAAACAGAAAAGGACGAATAAAAAGAAAGGGGCCATCCCTCCGCGCCGAAGTGCAATTTTCGCCCTCGCTTCGCGCAAGATTAAACTCGTCGAGCTAAAAAATTTCGAGAACACCAGCGGAGAATGCAGCCCGCCCCCTCCTCGCCGAAAAAGCCCAAAAAGGAAACTGTACTCACTCGGCGCCGTTCCGCAAAACGAGTAGCAAGTATATACACGGAGAGCCGTAAACAAAAAACCAACGGCTGCACCCCCCCTCCCTCGAAAAAGGAAGGAAAAGCTCGCCCATCTCCCGCAGAAGTACAAGAAAGAGAAAGTCCACGTACGCGGGGTGGAGGGACGTATATAGATAAACAAGCTCGAGAGGAAAAGAGACAGTGGGCGGCGGGGCGGAGGTGGGGGGTGGCGGCGAGCGCGTAAAACAAAGTAACGACGAAATGCACTCCCTCTCCTTCTCCTCTCTCTGCTCGGCCCAAAGGGAATAACGTCGAACGAAACGTTAAAAACGAAGAAGAAGAAGAGGAGGAGAGAGAGCGGAGGGCGGGGGGGTTATGACAGCCGCCGAGCCGTATTGAGCGGATCCTTCGTTAAAAAAGAGAAAAAAGAAAAGCGAGGGCGGAGGTGAGGGCGCCGGGCGCCGCGAGAGGGGCCAGAGGGGAGGCACAAGCAAGTAACCGAATATATATCCGAGAGCGTGGGAGGGATAGGGAAAAAAGCTGCTGCTGCTGCTGCCGCTTGGCTCTCCCTCTCCGCGCTTCAGTGACGGGGGGCAGTGGGCTTCTTATATTTATTTTCCGAGCCTCCGAGTCTTTGACTTTCTTCCTCTTCCTCTTCCTCGTCCCCTTCTTCTTTTTATCGTCTTGACGCCCTCTTGACTCGGCGCGCGTTTTAGCGCCTCTCCGCGCCCTTTGGATATATCGGGCGGCTCTTGCTTTCGGGCCATCGGGCACGAGAGGCCGCGAGCCTTTGACCGAGCTCACCTGAAAATTAGTCGAATTTGCCGGAGATGAAAGCCGGGTCTTGAGGTTTTCGTACGTGCGAGCTCTGTGAGCGCGCGTCTGCACCTGCGTCGGGGCTGCAATGCTCGTGCTAATTAGGATTTTAATTAGCTTAAAAGGAATTGTGTTAATTTTCGACGGCGACGCGCTGGTTGCGTAACGCGATGCGTTTTGGACGAGTCTCTGCGAGTAATGTTTGATTGTTAAATGGGCGCGAATGATGCCTTTTATCTTGTAGTTTAATGTTTGGGAAAATGTCGATTACACGGATTTCAATGGGACGATTAGAGTTTATGTCAGAATGAAATTTGAAAATTATTTTTTGTACTTTGAAACTTCGTTTTCACAGTATAATATAGGTGACATACTTTAGTCAACGATCACAAAGCACTTTATTAAAATATCACACAAAGCTAATCTTCCTAAAATTCGCTCCTTCATCAAAACTTTAATTAAAACCCATCATTAATCATCACCTCACCTCATCACACAAGCCTCAAACCAGCAAAGCCATCAGCAAAGCACTCCTCGGCATCTCATCACCAAATCCAGAACAGCCGCATTCATGCGACCTCGAACCGTCGCTAATTCGTCTCTCTCTCTTTCTCTTCTGCTTCCACCCACGCGCGAGCTCGCTGATGGCGAGTCGTGAAAAAGAAAAGCGAGAGCGGAGAGGGAAGCCGGCGCGCAAGAGTGACCTAACGCGGGCGCGGGCGGTCTTACGCTCTGGCTAACGATTTTTTCCTCCTTGACGGCGCGGGGGGGAGGGCGAGCTTCGCCGACGTCGCCCCCGCTGCTGCTGCTGCGCTGGTCTTGCGTGTGTCCGCTCTCTCTTTCTCTCTTCTTTCTCTTTCGTTCTTTGTGTGTATCTGCGAATCTGGAGCGCCAGCTAGCTTGTACAGAGGATGTGGACACGTGAAAATGTGGAGGTTATGGGGGGACAGAAACAACTGGTACTTTGGGTTTTAACGAGGCTGAAAGATGAAATGAAACATTCAGAATGGATATGAAAATGTTAATGTTGTGGATTAATTCTTCGGATGAGAGTAATAAATGTACACAATTTTCTGATTTTATGAAAAATCTAAGAAAAGCCAATATTTTTTCGCTTTCAGGAAAAATTTGTTCGAGGAATAAAACTTATTTTGCCCTTGTAGTTTGTTTCAGCGAAAGATTGATTACTGCGGTCAACAAACATTTTATTTTATTCCACATTGAAACTTTTTGCTTATTTTTGATTCCATTTGGTTGGCTCGCGCGCACACCGGTTATTACAGAAAAGTAATACTACTAGATTGCCAGTTAGCTTAGAGATTGCAGTAATTAGTGTTAAACGCTTGGTTGCTACTAATTATTGTCTGCAAACAGTTTCGAAGTACTTGCGATGCAGTATCTACTTGCACTACTGCACATATAATTTAAAGTTCTTGAAACGATATTCCTCACTTCAAGATCAGAATTAGTGTCATATTTTCAAAAAGTGGCTTTTCAATTCGTAACGATAGCTGAAATTCATCAATCATCTTGAACAGCCTTAATAATTTATAAGTTATTGAAAATTCTTCGGTTGATATTTTTCTACAATTTGAACAACCTCAATTTTATTCGCAGAAGAATATATTTTTAAGTTTTTATACTCTGGACAATGAGCCAATGTTTTGTATGCTCAAAACGAAAAATATTTTTAGATAGAATGGAAATAGCTAATGCATCCTTCACGTCCAATTTCACGAAGTAAAAAGTCTTGTACGCGTTTTGGGTCACGGACATGTTCTTTTCCTCTTCGCTACGTTGCGCCTCGCACCACGCCACGAAAAACACTAAATTGCACATTTTATTTACACGGAAAATTGAATTCGGATAAATCAGTAGTCAATTACTGTTCCAGAGGTAACATATTGTTGATACTGACTAGGTATAATTCAGAAAAAAACGTTCAATAAATATTACTTACAGACCATTCCAAAAAATCTTCATACATTATTATAATTCATGAATAGAGTTCAAGTACTATACGTATAATCTACTGTGACGTGAAATATAAATTGAAATTGAGTATCGAGAAAGCACTTGTGAATATAATTTCCGGAAAAATGTATCCACTAGTGTCAATAATATTATAAATATATTATTAGAAACGCAAAATCGCTTCCTATGACATCTTATAGCTAAACTTGCATGAATTTCCCTGTAAGAATCAAAATACTTTAGCGAGTAATCCTTTAATATTTGATTCGACTTTCATTCTCTTTCTGCAATTAAATTGAGGAAGTACGTATCAACGTCCGATATAATTACAATAGAACCTCAATATTTTAAAGCTCGAATTCCGCCTGGAAGTTGCGAGAAATTAAAATTCTGGGAATTTAAAACTCCGTATTTTTCCTTCCGATATTGAAACCGAATAATGCGTTTCTCAATATTCAATTAAAGTCCACCGTGCTCTTATTTCATTCTTCGCGTCACCTCGCCGCATTCGATATTTTGCGTGCGCGCGCAACGAAAATAATATCGCGCCCGGAAGCCCCATTATACGAGCTTTTTTTAATAGCCGCATTAAATAAAATATTATTCTAAAAAATACCCCCTCCGTCGAAACCTTCGCGCATCGGCGCGAATTATAATTTTCCATCATGACGATTTTCGCTTGTATTATTCAAAGCTAAATAATTTCGCGAGTAGTGCTCATCCGATCGATTCGAAAAGCAAAATTCAATTTCCTTACACTCGGCATTAAAAACATCGCGGGGGCGGACGGGATAGCGATCGCTACTTTTCCGTCCGCCAAAGTCACATTCGTTATCGCATCTTGCCGAGCGGAAAATTTAATGGAAAGCCCATCGATTTGCCACTCGTATTTTTAGAAGATTGAAAAAAAAAGAAGAGGAAAAGGAGAGCGCGAGAGCAAACCTACTTCTTGCCGGCGATCCCATTAAGGCCTCGGCGGGCAAAGCGAGCCTCAAATAGAGCAATCGTCCTAATGACAGCGCAAACGCTGCACTTCAGCCGGCGCGCGCGCGCGCGGCTAAGCGAACGTGTATGCCCCCAGCGCGTATATATCCGCGCGACGTCGGGATCGCCGATAAATTTCGAGAGAGCGTGCGTATGTTGCCGGAGGATAAAGAGCTAAGTGCTTGCACTTTTTGATTGGTAGATGGCCTTTTTTGTGGGCTCTTTTTATTTTGAATTTTTTTTATTTTGACGAGGTGGGATTGGTTAGACTTGGGTAACTAATGACTGTGAAATTGATGTTCTGGATTTTGCCTTTGAAAATGTTAGTTATGTTTATTGATCGTTGTGTTAAAAACACAATTTGTAATAAAAATAGGTAAATAAAGGAAATGATAAAAATCCTTGTTATTGCTTTTAAAAAAATGTGTAAACAGGAACTAAAAAAAATTGCTCCAGCTTCAATAACTTATAATTTCAATAATTTATTA
>JAPYZA010005971.1:0-11584 GCA_030522685.1 Eupelmus azureus | reverse complement strand
TGGGTCGGTTGCGGGGGGTATTAGATGTAATTTCTTTTTTTGTAGGGTGATGCAATTGGCGGGATTGAGGGTTTGGTATTTTTGGGCGCTGGGGAAAATAAAAAATATTGTTGTTTAATTGTGTTTTGATGAGAGTTTTCGCGAAATCGACGTTCAAAGCAAAAATGTCGACAGTTGCGAGAAAAACAGGCGACTACATATTTTTGGAATTGTTACAAAATAACAGCGAGGAGTTTGCGTGCTCTTTGTTGATGACAAAAGGCACTGATAATTGAAAACTTTGTTATGTGACACGGTAAAAAATAAACGTAGAAATAAATTTTTGAAAATGTAAATGATTTATATTGAAATTTATGTAAAGAAGATTATATAACTTAAAAAGAAATTTTGATTACATCAAAAAAGATTTTGAGAAAATTCTGAAAATTTAAAACAGTTATTATTGACAATGTTTAGTTAAAAAATATATGACAATGTATTTGAAATTTCTTATAATATCCTCAATATCACTGAAGCAATCATGATACATGAACCGCTTAATGTTTTTGTTCTTATTTATATTATGCATGTTACAAAATATAAATTACAAACAAATTATAAATTCATCATCAAGAAAGAGAAAAAATGCATACTGGTTAATTAAATGTGTGAATTTAATTTTTATAATTACGTTTCGTTTAAATTATATTTGCCTCATATTAAAAGTACGAGTTCAAGAAATTACATCAAACATATGCAAAATTTGTAATACAAAATAAAATAAATGAAATATATTTTTTCAGCTTCCTACCTATACTACTGAAATAGAAAGTTGCGCTGATGCATAGCGACATCTACCGACACAGCGAGCGTCAGAATTTTCTTTCTCTCCCGTAAGCTTTTAAACACGTACTATCTAAACCTGAAATAACCCGAGAAAATCATACAAAATAACGATTATTAATATAAAATACATACTTATACCCTTTCATTGATTTCCACTTTCCCGAACCGTAATCCCCAGCCAACCCATAAACGAAAAAGCTGCATCAGAGCCAAAAGCGCATGATCAACGGCATCACAATGACACCTTCGGCCTCAGCGCACTCGACAAAGTGAATATAACCAATCATAATTTACGACTGGATTGACAATTGTTCGGCGCGAGCGTAGGTCTCGCGCATAGCAAAACGTATAAATTACAGCATTCGCTCGCTCGATGCGGGGCTTTGACGATAATGCACTAAAGCGTATTTAATGGCAAACACACTCGATGTATATACATATATATAAGCGCACAAGTGGGAGAGAGAGAGAGAGAGAGAGAGTGGGGTACAATGCGCGATATATACTCGGCATGTAGATCGCGGCCCTCGATACGCGCTCGGGCTATATGACAATGTGACGGCAGCGCTTGGCTGTATTATTCATATCCCCGAGCTATCCGCGGAGCAGCCGCTAATTATAATGCAAATGTATCATTTACAGAATAGTTTAGTCAAATAAGGCCGAGCGCTGATGCTTCAATTACAGGGCAAAATGCATGAGCCGACGAGAATGCACATGCATAATCGCTCCCGAGGAGAGAGAGAGGGACTTTGTAATGCCTGATTATGGATTGAAAATATGGCCGAGAAAAATGCAGAGTGCGCGCGCGCATGTATATGCACGAGAAGGTGAGCATTACATTGACGCGCGAGCTGTTTTAACGTGTCGACGGATGTCATATTGTTTACTTGGCTGTTGTAATAACAATGTTGCGACGGGAAATTGAAGTGGAAGCTTTATTACTATTGTTTCTTTCTTTTTTATTGTGCCAGAGTGCAGCGCGATTGAAATAGTAATGTAGTCGTTTGATTAGACGTGAGATTAATATTCCAGCTGTTGAGGAAAGTTAAGCGCAGCGAGGTTGCTACAAAGTGTGTAAATTTTATACCAAGGTGAAGAAAAAGTTGCTCTTTGTCTTTGCGCTGCGCTGCTATACATACAATAGAGTCTTGCCTTACTTTGAATATTGAAATATCGAAAACATGGAATAGTGAGTTTTTCATAATTTCTTTTTCTTGAACTGGCGTCTACATCATTATAATTTGTAAAATATACCTAACGGATTTTATCAAACGAGGGAGCTTTCTACTTCACTGCAAACGTTATCACACATTTTCAGTTCCTTTCTATCTATCTATATATATTAAAAAAAAAAAAAAAAAAAAACTCTAACTGCTTGCTCCAAATAAAACCTCCTAGTTTCCGATTTCACGGAAATAGAAACTCGCCCATCCTCTATATTTGCACACTTGGTAACACAATTTTACGGCCTCCAATAAATCAAAGCGCGCATCGTTATGTTTATCGAGATCACAGCGCCCCCACGCTAATCGCGACGTTTCCCCATCGAGCCAAGCTCTTAGTCCCTACACTCCCCCCACCTCCAGCCGAATAATCTGAAACGTCCAGTCCGCGGGCTCCAATTCACTCCGGATATCCGTAATTACTCCAGATCATTAGCGGATTTTAATACCTGACACAGCGAGAAAACTTACGACACCACTGCGCCGGGAGACTGCACCGGCATAAAGTACACAAGAGTTTATGGCTTTATGGCCGTATACAGTCGGCGCTGCGAAAAAAAAGCAATTACGCTTTATGGCCTTAATTCGAGCGTGCGCGCGCGCGCTTTGAAGTGACCGGCGCACTTTGGAGCGATGCTCTTCCTTAGCCGAGCGCGCCTGTGTGTATATACAGTTGTTCGAGGCCTGGCGTGTGTATCGGCTGTATAACGCGCGGATATGATAACAAAAAAATCCCGGCCGTATGCGCGTAATTCCCTATTTTCATCCGCGCGGCCTGCCGTAAACCTAAATTTCTTTATGTCTTTATTTCCGCGTAACGCGCGCACGTGGTTGGTATATGGATCCTGCGGCTGTAAGCTCTGTCTTGGAAGTGCGAAGATGATTTGAAATATGGTTTTTGCTGAGGAAGTGTTGTCTGAAAGTTTGCTGGATGTGGAATTTATTACAAGCGTCTTTGAAACTATAGTCTTGCGTTGGCGTTTAAAATATTAATTCTGTAAGGAGGAAAACAAGTGTTTTACGAACGAATAAAAGCAGACGTAACGCATGCATAATTTTCACTTGAGAATTTAATGCTCGCATTTATGAAAACCGAAGCGAGCCGCACTCAATTAATAAAAAAAAATCATAAATCCCGCCAGTAATTTATACAATCAACGATTTCTCAGGCTTAATTTTATTAGCAGATAATTTTATTAAGAGCCATTAATAAGCCCGACCGATAAATAAGCGGCGAATCGATCTTTAAGAGGCCTCTCCCAATGCATTTTAAATTGCGCCTGTAAATTAAAAGAAATATCTCCTCGCTTGCAAAGTAGCAAGCGCGCCAGGGCATCGATTTATTTTCTCCGTTAATTGCGTTTCTCTCGCAAGAGCCAAAACAGCGCAAGAGCACATAACGCGTATCGGACAACTCGAATCTTAAATTACGCCGTTGTACGCGCGCCGATAGCGCTCAAAGTCGCGCCCGACTTTCTGCAATTACAATAATTCACCGCTCGCCGCGTTGCAGGCTACTTTATGGCTCCTCGAGAAACTCTTCTTCTTTTTTTCTTCTTTTTTCGCGTTTTTTAATTAAGAGTATAACCGCGCCGAGTTTCAGCCGCGTGACGAGACGGTTTGGCTTTTTGTTTATACCTGCGACCTGGGACTAGTTAGGCGTAAGCTCGGTCCTAAGCCTGCGATAATTAGCACAAGTCCTTGTAAATAAAGGAGCTTGTAAATTTTTTAAAGTATGATGATCCCAGTGTTGTGACTGCCTGCCACCTGACGCATTGTCGATGATACGACGAGAGGGCGGAGCGGGTTTGATCCGTTGCTCTTTCCGTTGCATGTATATACTTACCTGCCCTGCTGAGGGCCCTAGGTTACAAGCTCCTTTTGGCGGAGGAGTACTCTGCAATCTCCGCGTTTTTATGGACTCCGGTGCGGGAGAGGGTGTTTACGAGGTGGATTCGAGGAAACGCCGAGTTCACGGTAATTTTCAAAAGTTTTATAGGCGAGTGTTTTTGGAGCGTTGGGCGAGGTACTGCACGTTGGGGCTTTATTTTCGCTTTATTGGCTGGCTTTATTGGGTATAACTGTCCACCGGCTGAGGGTCAATTAACGATTGTTTTACTTTTGAAAGGCTGTTCTTACGTGCAATTAGTACTGTTTGGTTTGTACTGAATTTAACGTGAAAATATGTAAGTAGTTAAGATTTTATGTGAATGCGATTAAATTATAAGGCAGTTTTAAGTGATTCGTTGTTGTATTTTACATGATTTTTATGCGATGTTAAATATTGTGTAAAATTACATTTCATTTTGATTTGTTTTATTAGGTCAGTTCTAAATCTTAAAATCAGCTAAAAATTTATTTCAATCAAAGAAATAAAAAGAATGAAAGCAATATATTTTAAGTTTATTACACTTTCTATTTTTTTTTTAACAAGACATATGACATATTAATAATTTTTTAATGCGATAACAAGCTTATCAATGTAATAAAAAATTTGAAAAACGAAAATTTTATCTTTTGATCAGAATGTTAGATAGTATAAGATTTACTCATTTTACATAAATAAACTGTCACAAAAATTTTGACTATATAAGTAAACAAGAACTGCTGAAATTCGTCATATAACACCGTGGTAGAATTTTCACCATTTCAAATCATGAAATCGCTATGTTTTGACAATTTTCTACCTTACAAAGGATGACGTTTAAAAAAAATCATGTTTAAAAAAATCGTACAACTACTTTTTAAAAAAAGTACCAAAAGTTTTTATAACCTTGACATCAGCTGCTGAAAATAGCAATAAACTTCAATCAATAAATTAAAATCCCAAATACAAATAGAAAAATCTCCAAAAAAAGTATCAACTATATCCCCGCAGCTCCCAACAAAAAGTTCACCTAAACTACCCTCGAAACGCCGACAGTCTGACAATTAAAATCCTCCTCGTCCAACTAATCCGACATCTGGGCGACGCATCATCGACATCTCGCCCGGCGATAACGTCGTATAAGCGTCAGCCGGACGTCGTCGGCGCTTTAATAGCCCGCCCTCTCCTATAAACAGAGCCGCCAGCTTGGGAGGATGTTGCGCGTCTCTCGTATAATTATACGGAGCTCCAGCTCTCGTCACTCGTCCACTCCTTTCTAACTAGCGCTAATAACGCCGCTAATGCTCTTCCGAGGAAACTGCTCGTGGCTAACGACCACTCGGGAGGGAGGCCGTCGGGGTTAGATTAAAGTGGGCTCGAGAGAGAGAGGAAAGAAGGAATTGTAAATTTTAGAGAGCAGTCTCGAGCTGCGTAGGTGGTGAATTACGACGCGAGCAGCGGGTGTGTTCTTTTTGTGGTTGCTGGCGGATATGCGCTGTTGGTGGAGGAAATGTGGGTTGCGGCTGAACGCGTGTTTTGGTAAGATAGCGCGCTGTGGACTTGAGATTTGGGGTGAGGTGCATATTTTGCTATAATTTGTAGTATAGGTAGCAATGTCTCAAAGATATTTTGTCTACAAAATCTCGATACTAATTAAATTCCATCAACATATTAGAATAAAAAAAATGCAGTGATAGGTGTTGACTACGCCCAGTTCGCTTTTAATACAAAGAAAAACCTATCGAATAAATTTAGCTTTGCATCCAATAAAATTTAGCTTTTTCATCACTTCCAATACACAATCCAGAAAAATGATTACGTAGTGAGCAGCCCCGACGCGTTGCCATACGCAATAAAACAAGAATTAAACGAAAAAAAAGCGCACTCGTACTCCGCAGCCATAAACAATTGAAAAAAATGTCTCGATTTCAAACAGCAATTGGTGTGTGTCAAATGGCTTTTTTCGGTCGGCCGGTGCGGTGAGCGTAACTGCCTCGCGCGCGCCGCTCCTATAAATTTGAATTTGCGAAAAAGCCGGCGGCGGCTCTTTTATTGTTTTTTTCACCCCCGTCCCGGCGCCCCTCCCGCATCTAAATTATATTTCCCCGCGTACGCAACAGCCGCGAGCGCGCGCAATTTTACGAGGAGCAATTATTAAAAATATTCCGCGGACGCGCGAGCGCTCGGGAATTTCGGCAGTTGTCGCTCTGATGAAAATCTATACATATGTCGGCGCGGGCCTATGCATGCATATGGATACATATGTTGGCCGTTGTATGGGCCGAGCGGATGCTGTGTACATCCGCGATTTCGCACGCGAGAGACCGCGACAAAACGCGACGGGAAAGCGAACGCGGGTGGAAAGCCGAAAAGGCGATATTGGTGAAAGTGAAACATACCGCGGGCATATTGGGATGGGGCTTTTGAGGAAGGTTTAATTGATTGTTTTTGATGTTTAATGTTTGTAAATATAAATGGGTTTGTGTTTTATGGCGCTGTTTTTGGTAGGGAATTAAAAAAAGTCATGAGAGTCAAATTAAATTAGTTTTAAATTGTAAGAATCATTTGAATCGCGAATTGTGCAGATAATCGAAATAAATTCTAAATGCAATAACACATTTGAACTTTACCAATACATTCAAATTTACTTTTTCGAAAAAAGACATTTTTCACTCGCAAAAAATAATCTGTTACCATCCCACACCACCAAAAAAAAATCGACAATCATCCTCTCCAGCCCGACAACCACTCATCTCTCCTTACAAAAATATAACCCCCTAAATCACTTCGATTTACAACGCTCGCGCATCCTCGTGCACACACAATGCATCTTTGAAAAAGATTACACAACCGCCAAAAAAAGAGGTACACGAAAAGCGACACGCTTGCAAAAAAAAATCGAGCGCACGCGCGTAATCGCGAGAGATGTTGAAAAAAAAACAGCCGTGGGGGGAAGCGCTCGCAGGACGATACGCGCGCGTTAAATGTCGCTCGGCTGCGGAGCGCCTGTATCAAGCGGAGTGATAAATGGATTTATATGAATTTCGATCGTAAAGCATAAGAGGGGAGAGAGATACGTATCGCATATGCGCGCGCTTATGGCGAAACGAGGAGGCAGCGTGAAAAACGACTGGGTGAGAGAGAGAGAGAGAGAGAGAGAGAAAGAGCGGGTACAATGTCGAGGGTCGTTACGCGCGCATTTTGACACGCGTGTCAATAAAAGCTGAGCTAAGATGAATCTTGGTTAATGCGTTTTATGGCAGCGCACCGCTGAACCGAGCGCTGACTTATGTGCCGGGCATAAAAACGGACGCGAAATTAATGTTGCGCCCCCTCCGGTCTTTTCCGAGAAAAAAATTAGCTGCCCTTTTATTCTTTGGCGCGAGCTTATATGTCATTTGGCGTTTGGCCTGTCGGGAGCAGTGGTGCTCGCGCTGGTTGAAAGAAAGTAGAAATGAGTTTCTATTGTTGAGTTGAAGGGGCTGATCTTTTATGAATATTTTAGAGTTGGGACAAATTAGAAAGTAATGCTTGATAAATAGTTCGATATTGAAATATTATTTGGCAGGAATTAGTTTGCACGTTTTATCTGACTCCTGATGTAGAATGGTAGGATTACTTTAACTGAATTTGTATGTTCTGAAATCGCAGCTGTCAAAGAAACATAATTTTTATTTTAATTCTTAATGTCTAAGCAGACTTTTTAAATTACGTATAATATTTGTTAAATAATTGATTTACTTAAGATAATAAAGTAAATACCTTTTCTTTTTTCTAAATAAATAATATTTTAACTACGTTTAACATACTAATCCTTAAAGTTAATATCCTTAATAAATAACATTAACGAGCCATTAGCATACTTAAAAAAATACACTGTTCAACGCGGCAAATAACAAACTCAATTTTTTCACTATATATACACCTACTACATAAAATTATGTATAATAACCTGCTAACTTAATACACGAACTCACAACCAGCTCGCTCGCCGCAAAAACCTCGGCATTTTTCTTCCCGAGATAATGGAGCACGATAAATTTAATTCCCCCCCTTATCTCCGTCGCAAATAAATAATTACTCAATTAAAAATAAAGCCGAGAACATACTACCCTGGCCCGTAATCAGATCAAGCCGAACTAGCACACAATAGAGCACATAAGTAAATATTTCCAAACACGCGATCTAGCTCAATGAATCTCCCCGACTCTCAACCACAGAACGAAAAGTGTGAAATTCTCGATCAAGCCGTGAAAGCCCACAGACAGCTGCCGATATTCCAGGGACTAGAGAGCAGAAGGGATGCGCGATCGATCGATCGATTAGAATTATCAGGAACGAAGCGGCGATCGGCACGAGGATAGAGCCTCCGCGCGAACATTATCGCTATCAGGCCGGCTCCGCAGCGGGGTAATAACTGCTCCGGGGAGATTTATTGGGGCACCTCACGCAGTGGGTTCCTTGTAACACGCCCACCCTCCCCCCCAATGTATAATGCAGGCACGCACGACAGGCAGCGCGGGCCGATTATTTCAGCGCGATATTTATCGCCGCTGCAGCGCGAGAGGAGGTTGAGAGGCCTTGCCGCTGACGCTTATTGAGGTGAGGATAAAGAGCAGCGGGTTTGCTCGGTGGGTTGGTTGGGAGTGAGCGGGGATGGGTGAGGTTTGGGTTGTGGTTGAGGTTGGTGTCTTGGGTTCGAATTTAAGTAGGTCTGTTGGAATTTGATGCTGGGCTGTTGCTGATTAGGGTGTAATTGAGTGCTGATGTTGAATTAGGTAACCTTGTTTTGTATAGTGTATTATGGTTTAGTTGACTTTGTCTGTATGCTTATATTTAATTAAAAAATATTTGCTGAAGCTTATTTTATTTTGTTTTATAGCAAGTTTTAAATTTTGGAAATTAATGTCTAGATTGATATATTTAATTAGTTTTGGCATCTTAAAAGTTATTTGAAGTTCAAAGATAAAGCAATTAAATATTTCTGATTGTTCTGTAGGATGTTGATTTATCTGAACAATCAGTTAATAAAGGACAGTAACGCTAAGATGTGGTTAACATTTTTCTTGCGCAATAATCTTCTTACAAAGAAAAATCTCAATGAACATAATGCCCCACAATCATGCAAACCCTTACAATTTAAAATGAAATTACAATTCAAAATGATTCACTTCCTCTCTATTTCAACAAACCCATCAAACCGCGCGCATCCCAGCGAAAAACAAAAGCTCCCCTCCCCATCGGCCCCGCCAAAATCCAAAATCAATTTCTCGCCCGCTTGCTCCAAACGTAGCGGCCATAAGTCAACATTAGGAAATGACGTCACGGCATTTTCGGCAACTCTCACCCGCGCTCGGGGCATATATACGAGCTCTATCAGGGATTAGCCATTGGCGCACTCGTGTGCGAGTGCCGTGGATCACTGCGCGCGCGGGGCCGCAGACAATAACGTATTTATTAGCAGAGAGAAACGCAAAGGGGGGTGGGGGGAGATATTCAGCGCGCGCGTGTGCGTGTCTGTGTAATCTATAGAGCGCCGCCGTGTGTCGGTTAACCCTCGGAAATATTTATCACCCATGCGAAAGTGCTCGCTCTCGCATATAGGGGGGGAGGGAGTAGGGGGCGAGACAATGAGACAGCACACCGCACTACATAAAGTCATTCTGTTCGGCCGCCGCTAAAACGTGACGATAATGACCTTGAGTGATTTACGACGTATCGGCGGGGTTGCGCGCTCGCTGTAGTGGGCGCTGCTCGTGTGCGTGTGCCGTAAATTTTGTCTTTACTTTGTTACTAATATTTGTTCGTTGATAGCCGCGGCTCGATTTACTGCTAACGATTCTGCCTGGGTATCGTTTGGATTGGCGGCCGATAACAGGTTTGGTAGTGAGTTTGAGTTTGTAAATTTTGAGGGTGGTGCAGGTCGTTTTGAGAACGAGTGTTTTTGTTTTTCTTGAACTTTTAATGTTTTATATTTTAAGAAATTTAAAAAATTTTTATAAAAAAGTAATACATGTTTGCATTTTTAGAGTAAACATTTATTTGTTGTTTTATATTCTATCCACAGAATATGAAATATTTTATTAGAGAACTCTGAAATATTGCATGTCCTTGAAAAGTACAAATAAATATTTTTCTTGTAATATTTCACGAATAAAAATTCCGAAAAGATTTTTTAAATTGTGTCACGAAATATTAACAGAGTAGTTATAAAATATTTTGTGTAAATATTTTTAAGCTAATAAATATGAAATATTTTTTAAATATTTCTAAATATTTCTACAAATATTTCATGAAAGTTTTTAAAGAATCTTTAAACAACATTTATGAAATATTTTAATAAAGATTTCCAATTGTATTTTTTGAGGAGTTATAAATATTTCAGAAATATTCCAATAAAATATTACAAAATTCATTGAAATATTTAGTAAATATTATTGAAATATTTCATACCATATAAATTAGAAATTTCTAAATGTATTTAAATTAACTAAGCATATATTTTCTAACACAAGTAAACGTTAAAACTGCATTAACCACATATCCATCCCATATAAAATAATCCAAACAGTTATAACCGTTCCTCATTAACATTTTATATTTAGACCCGTCCCTACCACGAACGCTCCATCAACCGATCCATCAAGCCAATAAACACAATTCACGCCGAATCACCCCGAAAACATCCCAGATCCAAAGCAACATTTAAATATAGCCCTCCGCCCACGCGCCGTCATCAATACCAAATCCAACCGAGCGCGGCGCGCGGCGCGTCTCTCAAAACAATTTATGAAACCCAAGTGGCTAACCCCGCACTGTTTACGACTACACTAGCTAAAATCACGCGTGTCTCTCCGTCACCCTCTCAGACGACAGCTTCTTTCCTTTTTTTCTCTCTCCACGTCGCGCGCACAGATCAGCGCAAGCTCGTCCAGCGCTCCGGCTCAACCTATATAATCCCCTTTGGCGGTCCCCGCGTCTGTGTGACAGCGATCGCTTCCCCGCGGGCGTAAACAACGCGATTAGCATCCACGCGCGCGCGCGCGTATATATATCCGCAAAGGAGAAACTAATCCGCAGCCGTCGTCCGGAGTCACGAATACCACTCACTTTATCTCTCTCTCTCTCTCACTCTACCCTCGCTCTCTTTTATATTTATGTATAGGGCCGCCGCGCGTTATTTATCGCCAGTCAGTTGCAGGGGGACAAGTGTGCGCGCGTGCGTATATATTTTCGCCGAGCTCGTCGCCTATATAGCTGCGCGTTATACGTATATAGCGCAGTGCGGTTTTCGGAGGCCTCGCACTCTCTCGCCTGGAATCGACAGCTGTCGCGACGTATTTCGTGTCATGCAGCCCGCTTCTTCTTCCTCCCAAGCGCCTTGGATGATGTACCTCCCACGTACGTGCCCTCGCGTCGATCCTCGCGCCGGCTGTCTCAAGAGCGAGAGAGAGAAACGGCGCTGCACGCTTCCGTTATACTTGAATTTCGTTACTCGAGGCCGGAGCTACTTCGCTGCGGAAGGATGGCTGTGTGCGTTGCTGTCTCGAGTTTTCCCTCATTTTTAAGTGCGTTTGTCGCACTGCTACTTTATACTTCCTCCCGTCGGATTTCTGGGCGGTGGTGCCGCGATTAGCCGCCGATGGGGCGTGTGGTTGTGTGCTTT
>JAPYZA010005970.1:0-11585 GCA_030522685.1 Eupelmus azureus | reverse complement strand
TTTTAAACAAATTTTCATGATTTTCCGTAATTTTTTTCGTGTTTTCACGGTTTTTCACCAATTTTTCGTACTTAGGACGGCGTACGGGCAAAATAAACCCCGGATTCGGTTTCAGCGTGTTAAAATACACAAAAAAACATGTATAGTACACTCATAAAAAAATTTGTTGCTCATAACCTATATTTTGAGGTGTGAATTTTCACGATTTTTAGCGTTTTTAAGGAAATTTTAGGGGTGTTTGGGCAAAATCAACCTTGGATTCGGATTCAGCGCGTCAAAATACATAACAATACATAGGTCTGATTCCCAGAATAGACCACTTTTTTTGTGTGCCGGTGTAATCTATGTTTGTTATGAGTTGAGTAAATATCCCTTCGAAATATTATATGGGAACCCAAATAGTTTGGTGAAAACGTTCATTAGTCTGGTTGAAAAAAATTTTTTTGTAAAGATTGTTGTAAATATACGCACACTCACGCATACTCTACACTCGAACTTTCTAGAAACTTCGATGGTCACGTGACCATCGTGCTCGCGACACCGCTTTACTCATATTAGAGTATAACAATTTGACATTTCAATGACCTTTCAACATGAAGTGACTAAGATTGTTAGTCCCAACCTTTTCGAATATTTTTTGCACAAAAGTCATGAAGAAAGCGAAATAAAAACAGTATTTATGTCTTTTCGAAATTTGATCTTGATGTGACCGTCTAAATATCGTTTTAAATGTACGATTTCCCGCTCTTTCCGAAACCAGTGTCAATAATAGACGTTTCCATTGGAAAAAACACTCTGACCTCCAATATTCATGAAAACACGGGTTTTGTTTGTTGTTGTTTCGGACGTAACATTTTCCGCTCTTTTCGAATCAGGTGTCAAAAATATGGGTTTCCATTTAAAAAAATCGCCTTGGCCTTCAAATAACTTTGCAAATGAAGTTCAAGGCCAAATTCAAGGTCACCATTATTTGACCCCCATCATCCTGAACATCTTTTGTCAAAACAGTTTTTTTGTACAACACCAGCTGTCGAAAATTTTTGGGTGGTTTCTTTAAAATGGGACACCCTGTATATTGCATATATAGGGGGCGAGTGCCTAAAAACAAACAAACAATAAATCTATTGCAATTTAGGTAAAAAGTAATGAAAATTTCGAAAATTTCAAAAATTTACAAGTAAAAAAGTCACTTTAAGGTAAATTAATTAAAAAAAATAGGATATACATCATATATATTTTATATTTTATGTTAACAAAATATTTTATATCAATATTTATGTCAAATTAAACGAATAATAGGTAGGAGGGTAATTTTAAATTCATAATTAATTAATTAATTTATTTATTTATCTATTTATTAAATTACATTTTTAAGAAAATTACATTCATTTTAAAAAAAACTTATTTATTTATTATTATTTTATTATTAACATAGTTTATTAACACTTATTTATTTTATTTATTTTCTTTTTGCAAAATTCGCAAAAAATAAAAATTCTATCATTATTTGGATACAATATTTTTTAATCTAAGATGTATACATCTTTTGTTATACATAGACCATATAGCGCTGATCGTTTGTAATGGAGTTGCTACGGTGGTTGCTGAGGTGGTTGTTGAGGTGGTTACTGAGGTGGTTGCTGGAGTGGTTGTTGGAATGGTTCAGCTGCTTGCCGGGAATGCCCCATTTTTGCATTCTTGATCGCTAAATAACGTTTATTATTAATTAAAGAAAATAAAAAATTTTCACCAGATTTTGAAGATGGAACTGGTAGATCTTCATTTGCCGTCTCAGTTTGTTGTGCATCCGAAACAAACAAAGAAAGAAAAATTAAAGATAAAATATTAAATAAAATATAAACTTATAAAAATTATTATCATTAAATAAAATAAAAAAATTTTTATCGGGTTTTGAAGATGGAATTGCTAGATCTTCCTTCACCGTCTCAGTTTTTTGTGCATCTGAAACAAAGAACGAAAAGAAAATCTATATCAATATTGATTTATTTATATATTGTTAAAAAAAATATTGTACTTACCAGTTTGTTCAGATGTTGTTTCCTCTTGCTCTGACGTATTTTTTTTCTGCTTAACCCTTTCGTACCCACTTTGTTCAAGACGCTGCAGAAAACTGAAATTAAATCATTTCTTAAATCTACCGATTTACAGCATCTTGAACAAAGTGGGTCCTACAGGACCCATACGGTACGAAAGGGTTAAAGACGTTGCGTTCGAGCTCGAGCTTGAACTAGAGTTCAAGCTAGAGTTAGAGCACAAGCTGGAGCTCGAGCTTGATCTTGATCTTGAAATAAACAAGTTGATTTGCTCCGAGCTCCATCGCTCGGAGCTCTTTCGCTTTGCGCTCTCTTGCACCGAGCTCCCATAGTCGGAGCTCCTCTGCCTTGAGTTCTCTTGCTCCAAGCTCCCTTGCTCGGACCTTCTTCACTTTGAGCTCTCTTGGTCTGAGCTCCCTTGCTCGGAGCTTATTCGTTTTGAGCTCCCTTACTCTGAAATCACTTGCTTGGAGCTCATTCGCTTTGAGCTCTCTTGCTCCGAGGTCCCTTGCTCGGAGCTCTTCCGTTTTGAGCTACCTTGCTCAGAGCTCTTTCGTGTTGAGCTCTCTTACTCGGAGCTCTTTCGTTTTTAGCTCCCTTGCTCGGAGCTCTTTCGTTTTGAGCTCCTGCTCTCCGAGCTCCTTTGCTCTGCACTGCTTTCTTCGTAGAGATACCGCATAGCATCTAAGGATGGATGTGCTGGCACTGAAACAAAAAAAATTGAAACGTTTTTTGTTCTCCTATAGTACAGACAATTTACCTTGGGTTCAGTATAAAATTGTACAGGAGCAGATGGTGTAAGCTGCACTTCAAGTGGAAGGAGATGATGCAGAACGAGAAAGAGCGAGGCAAGCGGAGAGGGGAAGAAAGCAGCCAATAGAAATAGAGGGATGAGAGTGGGAATGAATGCTGCAGATCGAGAAAAAAGGGGGGAAATCGAGAAGGGGAATGAAACCAATGAACATAGCGCTACGTGAGTGGAAGTAACACTTCATGGCAACGAAGACTCACCTAACTTCTATGTAAGTATTCATAAATTATTTTCATTAAAACTTCTTTTTTTCAAAAAAGCAAATCGTTTCCTAATAGAAAAAATTTTAATTTTTATTTTCAGAATGGATCTATCTACACTGAACAAGATTGCCGAGAATGATTTCCTGCCAAGAAAGAAAGTATCAGACTTGGAGAAAAATCATCAGCACATGGTGACTACGCTCAATGAAGTGAAGACACGCTGCGGCACGAAGATCGTAGCTGAATTTAACGAAAGTTTTCAAATCTTCTTACCAGAGAAGATATCGTCCGCCATCCTAAAAGATACAGAGTTTTTCAATAAAATATCTTTGTTTGCAACGTCTCTGCGTAAAAATTCTTTTAAATTTGATTCTTGTTGAGGTTAAAGATAATAAATAATATACACCAATATATTCTTTTAAACTATTTATTTTTATACTATAATTTGTACGTAGTTATTACTAGAATACATGAATAAATGAAATTAATAATCATAATACATTCGTTTATTTATTTAGTACACCTGCCACCTATAATTATGTCTATACATGATTATTTGTTACTTTAAAGAATATCATTTTTATCTATCCAACTATTATGCATGCTATCTAGTCCTAACCATTTAACATATACGCATTTACCACATTTCTTTAAACCATTTTCAACTGGATAAATTTCTGGATACGTAGTTTTCTGAATTTCTGTTTGTAAAAGCCGCCAACGATGGGTTCATCATAATAATCTTGGACGTGGTAAGTTACTGGATTGGTTTTTGCGACTTGTGCTATTGTAAAAATTTCAGTAGACCAATTTGGTTTATAACCTTGCTGAAAAATCTGTTTTATCATACTTATACGCACTTTATCTCCTACTTTGAATTTCGGTTTTTTACTGCTACCACATTACATTATTCAATTTTCTATTCAAACGCTCACAAATGCTTGCATGAAGATTACTGTGGGAAGAGGTTTATCTTGTACTTCTTCATGAGGTTCTGAAAGTCTGAATTCTAAAATTCTTTTCCTTGATCAGTTTGTAGGTTTGTCGGTACTGGTCCTTGTTTCAGTATTGACCTTATAGCTACAGTAACATTACTACCACTCTTTGACTTGCCGGGGACAGCCCATGCATACTTGGAAAATATTTCTATAGCAGTGAGTATGTAACGAAAACCTATATTTTCCTTAGAGTAAGCTATCATTTCTATAAGGTCACCTTGCCAGGTCTCGTCTAGTCCACGAATATCATATTTCCTACGTTTCTATCTTCGACGTGCTGGTTTGTGCAGCTTTTTAACTACTTTTTAGCGGTTCACCACTAACTTGAATCATACCAACTTGCACTTGCTTATTCAATTGATTAACTATATAATCAATACTTGTAAGATGACTTTGAGATGTGTCATGAGGATATTTCTATTTTGCATCTACTTCCATTCGATATTGTTTAACTTTTTCCACATGTTCTCGTACAAGTTAAGCAACTTTTATAATTTTTATAGATAAATAGTCTACTTTATCCTGCAACATTACATTTAACGAGTTTAAATTAATTGCATCATTAGGTTGGCTGGCCTCTCCAGTATTGCAAAGTCGCTTATTTTCTAAATCGAAATTGCCATCTGACGTAAAAATGAAACCGATTCCAAGAGGACCACTGCTCACTTGCGAGCCCTCAAGCTTTCTTCAAAACCCATCGAGACTCATAGTACTACTGATGAGAAAGTTGTGTGCGTCAATATATATGCCTAGCTGTTCCTCAATGATTGAGTGGAATTCATTGTTGTGATTGTTATTTCCAGCAGATCGTTCGGCAATCAATAACCGAAGTCGTTCGACAAGCTCATTTAGATCATCCCAATAGACGAGATTAGTGGAATAGTTTTTCTTTGCTATTTTATACTCGGCTATGAGGCCTTTTCCACCGAAAGATTTTTTTCTCTTACGTTCGCTGTGAAACATGAGTGCAATGATATTTATATATTTTCTGCAGTACGAAGTACGAATGCTTTCATCTCTGCTATGTCTTTTTCTATGAGCGTTTGTTGCTTCCAGGATGCTGCGATAATTTTTACGATCAATTGAACTTGGAAGATTATCGTCTGGCTGTTTTTTAAAGTGTAATTCCATTAGTCCAGCACTTTTTAGATAACTTCCGTCCCCCACTTTTACTGTTTTATCATCGAAATGAATTTCTGAATCACGTATCATAGATACCCCATTGATGTTTCTCACTCTGTATATATTGTCAAATTTGCTGCGGATTTTATCTAGCAATGACACAAAGTATGTTGACTCATTTCCTTTACGTGTAGATTTAGATGTTGAATTCAGAATTGTGCCATCTATCATGACCCGACTCATTAATATCGGTTACAATATAACTTACTCGATCAAATCTTAATCTTTCTTTAGAATTCTTAGGTTTTCTAATGCTGCCCATCTCCAAAGTGTTATTAGAATATGGTATATTTTCAGTTTTCGATTCGACAAGTTTCTCGAGCGGTGTAATGAATGGTTTCAATGTATCACCAATAACTTTTTCAAAATCATCTCTCTCCTGATTCAATAAAGCACATTTGCATTTAATAGCCTTACGTGCTGGCGAGAGCTCGCTGGGAATATATTTTTCTTTCTTGAACACTGACATATTGACGAGATGCCGTCCACAGTTGAACTGTAAAGATTGAGGTTTACATCTCCTTTTTTTTGCAAAACAATCAAATCCTTTTCTATATCTATCTTCATTCATGGCTCTATCTTCGTCGATAATAACAAATCCATATTTATCTTTCTTCCAGCATTCAGAACAAAGATTCCGAAATTCAGTGAAAGTTAAACAGTGTTCACATGATCTTCATAAATATGTTTAAGATTGACATCTTGGCCATAAATTACTAATATATTAATATTGCCCCTCATAAGATGTTTCGGAATATGAGCATACGACTAACATAAATGGAAGCTGTCTACACTTTTATCTTGCTTCTCACAAGCCACATCATCAAATATCATAATTGAATTCGGAAGAACTTCATCTGGAGATACTACAAATTCATGCTCGCTAAACGGCAGATATGACACACCTTCAATCGGTTCCAACACTTCTTTGAGAAACTGATACTTTGGGTGATTCAAGGATTTTGAGTATACACACAAATTTTCATATCTAAGACCGTTAGGATGTGTAATTAGAGCTAACAAACTGTTTGTTTCTCCACAGTTTGATGGACCGCAGAATACAACTCGTATATTATCCGGCAGTAATTTCCCATGTCGCTTTCTTCTTTTTTTTCCAAAATCAAAATTTGCGACTGGAAGTTTGACATGCTACTCTGTAAAGTCCACGTGTACGTAACAAAGTCAAGTTTGGTATTGAGCTTTTTAAAATATAAACTCTTGTTTTATATTGACGATCATCAGTTGTAAACCAGCACTCGAAGAGAGATATTTGTACGCAAATCAAAGAAACAACTGAAAGGTTATGGATTGCTTGATAATGTGATCAATAATTTGCCTATTGAAATCTATATTACTGGATATCAATACTGTGGTCCTGGGACTAAATTAAAAAAGCGAATTAAAACAGATGATCCAGGAATCAACTTACTTGATCAGGATTGCAAAGAACATGACATAGCATACTCTTATAAAAATACGAATCGTAAAGTAGCTGACTTGAAGCTTGCTGATAAGGCTTTGTAAGATGTTGGAGCGCACAATGCCAGTCTTGATGAAAAAGCGTCTGCTTTAATTGTTGCAAATGCTATGAAACTGAAAGCGAAAACTGGAATGGGTGTAAAATTCAGTAAGCTAGTGACATAAACCATATAAAACTGGAATGAGATAATTTATGAAACCTCATATCGGTCGTGGTTAAGCTAAAAAAAAACTTCGATTTAACTTTACCGAATCGTCCTCTGACTGACGACGATCTTATAAAATATGCTCGTAAACTACAAATTCCAAATTTCCGAGGTGTTTTCATGAGAAATAAACTGTTTTTAGATGGTCCATGACGAAATGAATCTGCTATTGTTAACTTGGACAATTTTCAAAATAAAGGCACACACTAGGTGTGTTATCGAAAGCAAGGCTCTGAGATCATTTATTTTGACAGTTTTGGTGATCTTAGACCCCCTTTAGAGCTCATGCTATATTTCAACGTGAAAGAAGTAAAATACAATTATAAAAGGTATCAGAATTTTGACACATTTATATGTAGTCCAGGCAAATTAGCTTTTGAGAGAGAAAAAATTATTAGCCTGCTGGGACCACGTGAATTTGGTAGAGGTGAAGGTAATAAACAAAAAAATAAATAAATAAATGCGTGAGCAGGCTAGGGTTACTTTGGATTTGGGGGGGGGGGAATAGGTGGGGCAATTTCTTTTTTGCGATTTCCGGCTAAACTCAACGTCGAATTAAAAAGTATTCTATAATAACGTTGTAGAGCACGCAAAGGGGAACAATTTTTGTAAAATTCATTTTTAACATAACCTCAAAACTCCCGAGACAAGTGAGAAAAATCGACTTTTTTAGTTTTTTTATTTTAATTTTTCATTTCTGATGAAAAAATTGCAGTTTTCAAAATATTCATTTTTTTCGGTAAAATTTTTTTTTTTCAATCAAAATTTGTCCTTAGCAGAATCATTATTTATCACTTTGCTAGTGCTTGTTTTTTTTTGTTTTGGCATATAATTTTTATTAAAATAAAAAACAACTATACTTGCCATTTAAAATCATACTAAAAGATGCAAAAAAAGCAAAAAGTCAAAATTAATTTAATTAACTTTATTAATTAACAATTAATTTTTTTATTGCACAAAGTTGTTTGTCAAAAAAATGATACGATCGAAGTGATGGTCGAAAAATATTTGTCTTTTGTACGCAATCATTACGCAGACAATAACTGCATAGTGTTTAATGGTCATTCGGACTGCGAATCATTGGCAACTTTCAACAAAAACGGTTTAACGTTTGAAGCGAAGAAAATTCAACGAGTGTGCCATTTATTAATATTTAACTACAGACAAGAATACCATTTGTCCAAGATAAGTTTTTTTCTAATGAGAAAAATAAGAATGCGTTGATAAAAAAGTTATCAAAAACATTTAGATTTCAAGGATACAATATTAAACAAGCAGAAGACGATGCAGACGTTTTGATTATTAATACAGCTATTGAAATCGCTGAGGCAAGTGGACTAAATTTTGTTGTAGTTGGTCAAGATATTGACCTATTAGTATTATTAAATCAATTAAATTTGACCAAGGCACGAACAAACTTTTTTAAGCCATGCGTAGGCAACGTACGTGACTTGATGTATTCATCAAACAGTTTTACGCAAGAAAACTACCGTTCTATTGTTGCCTTATTACACTGCTCTGCTGGTTGTGATACAACATCTGCTTTTGCAAGAAAAGGTAAAAAAATCTGCAGTCAAATCGCTGCTCAATAATACAAATCTGAAAGAGCTGGTAAAACCGTTTTATGAAGTCAATGATGGACCACAATCATTGCACGCAATGGTTCTCAATTAATATTATTAATTTATAAATTTAAAAATAATAAATTATCTAACGATAATTTGAAATTTTTAAATATAAAATGTTGACTGCAAAATATTCTTTTAAATTAGAAAATTTACCACCGACAATTCGAGCAGCTATTCAACACTCATTCCGAACATATTTTCAGCTTCAAACGTGGCTTGGAAAAAAATTAATTGCAACCAGGTGGGGCTGGAAAGAGATAAAGTTGAATGATGCAAAAATGCTTGTGCCACGGTATACAGATGACGCCCTTGTACCTGAAGATTTATTAAAAAGAATTTCTTGTGGCTGCGAGACAAACTGTGAAAGTAGCAGATATGGATGTAGAAAGCACGGTCTTCAGTGTATGGATTTATGCACAAAATGTCACGAGTCGGGTAATTGTTTAAATATAGACAAAATAGTATTAGATTCGGAGGAGATATTGGAAATTGAGCATCCAACACCTGGCTCAAATTCCGAAAATGAAGCAAGCGATAATGAAGAGAATATAGATTTTGAAAATCTAAACTATTATCACGAATCAGATGATGAAGAGGAAGTAAATGTACTTAAAAGGCGAAGATTGAAGTACTTTCTTTAGTCATAAATAGATAGTTGTATATACAATTTTAAGTTTTCTTATAAATAAAATAATTGTTAAAACGAAACCAAAATATAAAATTATTTCAGTAAAAATCCACTTTTTATTATTTTATATGTATAGTTTATTTAGTATTTTATATGTGCAATGTAATGGTGTACTAATATTTATAATGAATTAGAAAATTTAAACAAATTATCAAAAATTACAAAAAAAATTAATTGTTGCAACTTTGACTTTTTGCATTTTTTTGCAATTTTGAGCATGTTTTTGAATGGCAAGTATAGTTGTTGACAATAATTAACGGGGCAGAATCCCAGCCGACGCCCTCAAGACCCGAGCCAGTTAATAAATAATTATTAACTAATTCGCCAACACTTACATGTGTCGAGGTAAGCGGTCCGTCGGCAGACAGGCGTGCAGCAGCTGATGACACCGCCAGCCTAGACTACCTGTCAGGAAAGAGTGAGAGAGATGGAGAAACACCGTGGCGACGATGATGAGGTATCAGCGAGCCTTGGACGAACTGGTCTGACGGAGACGGCGGCCTTCACCGCTGCGCACCTTCTGCGCCACACGGAAAACACCTCACTCACACACATGATCGACGAAAAACGCGCGAAGGCGCGAGACGATGGCGCATGCCTCGTGTGCGTGCGAAGACGGAGTGGACATTGTATAGCCGCCTCCTGTTTTTCCCATCTTCCAGACGGCTCCGGCGGGTCGTCCTCACGGAAAATCATAGCGCGTCGCAAGTGTGCGTGCGGGTAGCGAATCGTGATTTAGTGAAGTCATGCGAGTCAAAGCGAGTTCGGGAGATAGCGACGGTTTTCGAGTGAATAGCGCGGAATAGCCGGACGAGCGGGATTAAACGGTAACGTGCCATCTGAGGGGACGCGGCGGCCATCTTGACGATTTCGCGATCGAGAGAATTGTCGGGTTTCAAGTAATCTCCGAAGTAGATTGTTCTTTAGATTTGTGAAAACAAACATATCATCATCATAACCTTCAACACTTTCTTTTTTCCTTATCTTGATGCTGGTAATGTTTCCAAACAGTCTCTAGTATTTTAATGAGTCACTAGTATACTCTATAACCTTATGATTGTTTCTAATCCATTTCTGCACTTTTGATAAAAAATTTGTTACTAGTAGACTATTCTTATGAATATTTTTAATCCTTTTCTGCACTTGATAAAAAAATCAACAGAATTTTGAAACTGCTCCATATTCTATTATCACTTCTGATAATTACTTGATTATGATATTTTTCTCGGATTATTATATATACTTTTTACTTCGTTTCTCTGTTTGTTTCTTTTCTGGATCTGGAACTAATCGATCCGGTTAGGTTGCCGAATGATGAAGCCGGAAGTATTATATATATACATGTGTACGTATAGTACAGGTCTTATACGATAGGTATGACGACGCCGGAAGTAGGAAAGCACAGAAGAAAACTGTGATCGGAACACTGAGATCGGAAATTATATTAGCAGCTCATTATTTTTATTTTAAAATATCTTTACAATAAGAAAACATTTCCTATAAGTATTGCACATCGTTGAAAAGATAATTTTATAAGCTTTTCAATAGTCTAGATGAATTTTGTTTATTGTTAGACACGAATTACCACTAGATGTTCGAAAAATTCAAAGATCTTAAAAAACTCATTTTTGGGGCCCACTGTTGGTGACCTTAAGTTTAACTTTGAGGCTGACGGTCAAGGTCAGTCAAGGTCAACTTCAAAATATGAAATAGGAACCCTTAATTTGGATATGAAAAGAGCATAAAATTTTACGTTGAAATGATTAATCTTGTTATGGGCCAAAATTACCTTGCAAGGTCATTTTGGCCCATAACAAGTCAAAAGACAAGGTTATTTTAACGTCGTTATTTTAACTTTATTTTTTGTCCAATATTCAAGGTAAATACTCAAATATGGTTCAATTTATCGGAAAATGACTTCTACAAAAATAGTCGGGTTTGATGAGAGCCTACTGTTGGTGACCTTAAGTTGACCTTGTAAGGTCATTATGGCTTATAACAAGATTAATCATTTCAACGTAAAATTTTATGTTCTTTTAATATTTTAATAATTAATTGCAAAATTTTAGTAATTAATTATTTAAAAGTGAAATCTACGCACTCAAGTGTGACCTTGTAAGGTCATTTTGGCTTATAACAAGATTAATCATTTCAACGTAAAATTTTATGCTCTTTTAATATTTTAGTAATTAAATGCAAAATTTTAGTAATTAATTATTTAAAAGTGAAATTTAGCACACAAGTATCTCTAATAATTATTTGTCAAGTTTTTTCGAAAAAGTAATCCATTGATTCTGTAGTGGTACTCTACAGGAGTATTTTAAGCCCAACCTGGT
>JAPYZA010005969.1:0-11585 GCA_030522685.1 Eupelmus azureus | reverse complement strand
TTTTACGAGATTTTATTTTTTTAATGGTGTGGCATTGATGAGGAGATATTTGTTAATTTTACTTAAATTTCAATTTATATATGATTGTTGTGACAATGTGAATTAACTCTATGCCTATACTTATAGAAAAATATAATGATATCTAAAATCACTGGAATAAGATAATCTGGTGAAGTTCGTAGAATATATCTTTAAAAATTCATACATGAATAGACTTATTGTAAACGAGCAGTTGCATAATAAAAGCTCTGCCATCAATCAAACATAGCTTATTCATCGAAGTCTACTACATAAAAAAATAAATGCGAAAATTCATTGGAAGAATAATCAAACAAAACTATCAAACAAAACTATATACAAGAAAAAGTCGCAACGAATTTTCGCGACGCAACTCGAATGCCTTGGGAATTTCGAACGTTTAAGATGTCAATTGGTATCTCCGACCGCATACACATACGTGCGTGAACTTTCCGACGTGCAAAAAAATTCAGCAAGAGAGGGGAACGCAGAAGGAAACGCAGAAGACGCGAAGAGAGAGAGAGAGAGGAATCGTCTGTAGCAACCAGAGAAAGAGAGAAGGGGAAAAATGCGTGCGCGGCTGTATAGTGTCGCTCATTAATATCAAAGTTCATTGGAAATGACAAGTGCGCGATTACGTGATCCCAAGCACGTGCTCCCCTTTCGACGTACGATAAACTTCAATTGCGCTTCTTCAGGCTCGCTCGTCGGGCCGCTGCGTATATACAGCTCTCCTATCGACTTCAGCTCAGCTTCGTTATTTATTAATACATTTTTTATCGCTTCCTGAGAGTATAGCTTCGAAAATGAATGGCTTTGCTATCGAACGAAAGTGAGTAGCTGCGTCAAATTTGTTTTTTAGGTCTTACGAAACGTATTGCGCAAAGTGCATACTTTGGGGACTTATGATTTTTATACTTGAGGTTCGAACGATCTGTGGTCTATTTTTAGAAAGATGCTTCACTTTTAATAAGGAGGGCTTGGTCGTAAATTACTTTTAACAATGCTCAAATTAATATATTAAAGAAATATATTATGCTAATAAATCGCTTGTCAAATCTTAATTAAGAACTGGTTTAGCGAAAGCACGCCGAGCTGCGTAAGTCGTAGAATCACAATGCTAACGACTGAAGGCTTACTCGGACATTTCACATAAGTATTTATCTGTCACTATAAAGTCCTCAACTTGTATTTATTATAGGTATTCTTTATTGTTCAGTTTTATTAGCGTTTCAAGTTTTTGTCCATCATTCAGCGTTTCGTCCTTGTGAATCATTTCTGAAGATGAAAAAGAAAGTTCTTTTAGCTATCAATTTATTTTCGTTTCATATGTTAATTTTTTCAAATTTTGCTATTATATAGTAATGTAAGCCATTCATGAATATTCAGTTGTCAATCGTAGTAAGAAACTCGGCAGTTATTAAATTTTGCTGATTACTTTTTCTACTTAATTTAATGAAAGTCTGAAGCCAATGCTAAAATATATAAGACGCTTCATTTTTTCTCAGTCTATTGTATTTGGAGTTTCGAAGACAGCATACATTAAAACTAAAATGAAATTCTCGCTCACTAATACATAGCTGAGCAAGTAATGGTCTCTAATTATATAGATATTCATCGAAATATTTAATGGTTTCATAATTCTTTCACTCTAGTTCGGTTTCTTTGACAAGAACTCATAATTATGCATGCTTATTTGAATTTATATAACGCGTCCACTGGCAACGTCTGGTACAAACGTTATTTTCGCACTTTAAAAAATAGCTTTGAATTACCTTTTTAAAAATAATTAAAATAATCATATGTCACCTTTTAACACGAAAGGTTGACCCACGATAAATAAGCTGTTCTTATTACGCGTTCATTAACTTTCTTTTGATAAACTCTAACAAAAAGTAAAATAAACAATATGTTTGTGCTAACTCACCATTATAGATAAAATAACTTTCGCACACTTTCATTTATTTCCTCAAACACAAGCCACATTAATTCAACCCCCTCAAAAAACACAGCAACCAATAAACTACAAGCACCCTATCGAAAAAAAGAGCGAAACGAGCAGCGAGCCTAATTAAACGTTTACTCAAACCGACAGAACCATTTAGCCCGGGCGCTAAAAATAACATTCATCCGTAAACGCTTTTCCTCGTTACGGCATCATTATCAAATGCAAATATGATCTCAAAAGCCACTCACGCGCCGCTCCGCCGCGAATAAAGATGCTAGAGCCCGAGCGACGCGCGCGCTCGCTCGCTGATCTATACGCACGCGATGCGCCTCGCTTACATACAGGCGTAATTGATTTCCGTGATTTACTGGTTCTTTTTCTCACGCGGACGCGCTCCGCGAGTGTACACATTCGAGAGCGCCCTCGCCGTTTCGCACGGCGAAAAAGTGGTAATTTATTGCCGCGGATACATTTTTTCTCTCTCTTTTCCGTTTCGATCCGTGATTTACGATCTTGTTAATGGCCGAGAGATAAGAGATAATGATACGCGCAAACGCTTTGGAGGCGGGAAGTATGCGAACTTTTACGGGGGGGAGGCTGCGCGTTTTGCATGATATTACGCAATTACGTCAGATCTGGGGGTATCGGGGAAAAAGTCGGGGAAAAAGAAAAAAGGAACAATAATATCGCGGGCTTGGAGATTTGACGCCGAGATAAGAGCAGCCATGTTTTGGGATTGAACCGGATCGAGAGCGCAAATAGGATTAGGTTACGCTTATCGAGTCTTCGCTGACGACTATTGCCGTGGCTGCGTGTCGGGTTACCCATAAATTATGGCTTTAATAGTAATATAATAATCGTAACGGTTATGAATAATTCAACTTTAAGAAGAAGTAAATCAGAATACCTGTTACCGTATATTATTTTGGTGATTAGTCAATGTTTATTAGAAAGATATTTTTATTAAATATATAAATAAATGTAAATGTTTTTAAAAATAAATTAAAATTTTTTACAAAAATATCAAACTGAGAATGTATCGACTAATTGATTTAATTGCAAAAATATACTAGTTCTACTAATGCCTTGTTAACGTGAACTCAAATTATTCTAATTATGTATATTTTCCTTGGAAAGCTGTTAATTGAATGTATACTTTTGACACAATTATTTTTTTGAAATAGTTTATATGACCATAGAACATTTTTCAGAAATTTAAAATAATTACATTTTTTGAGTAAACTCGATATTTTAAACATAAAAATTAAAATAATTCTTATAATTAGAAACTATATATAACAATACTGGTTCATGTTGTTGCATAATTATATTTTTACGACGTAAAAGCAACAATGTACAAAATAAAATTTTGATTTTCGTAAAAACACTCCACATCTACAAACTTTTAGCTACAAACACTAATTAACATCCACGATCAAATAAACACCCGCTAAATATTTCACTAAAACACATCCAACCTGCATGTTTCATCAAAACATTTACCCTGCAATCGCAACTCATGCGCAACCATATAAAACCCAACGTTAAACGACCCCGAAAAGCAGTCCTTCAAATCAAACTAAATTCCAACAACCCAAACCAACACTACACCTCCATCCACTATTTCCAGCCTGTCGAGCCATTACCATTCAGCCGCCCTGTTTTTCCAACCTCCGAATTTTCCAGCGCCAAACCACCCCCCAACGATTGCGAGGCTAAAATATGCGCGCAATGCGATCACGAGTCAAAAGCGCAGGGCGCGCGTATATACACACATACGCGGAATTCGAAAACGCGCGGGTGCGCTACAGCTCGTAAATCTCCCCCCGCGTTTGCGAAAAGCGGCCGCTATCGCAATTATGTGTCGATCTCCGCGCGCGGTAAAAGCGCGATAATAAATTAATTCCATTCTAATGCAAGGTTAATGTGTGTACCTACACGCGCGCGCGCGGCCGCAATTCCGCAACTCGCGCGCGCGCTATAACCTCTCGAGGCTAGTATTTTTTTTAACGCTCGCGCGCGTGTGTGTATGATCTTTTGCAAATAGCTCGAGCGCGCAACCCTTTCAATCAGGACTTTGCTAGCATTGTGCGAGAGCGCGCGCATATATACGCCTATTTCGTGATTCTGCAGGTTTAGAGGTGAATTATTGCGCGGGAGAGTCGGAAAAATTGCGCGTGTTGCAAACTTTTAAACTCGGTTATCTAATTAGAATCGCGGGGCAGTTTTTTCTTTTTTATTCTTATTCTTTAATTTTAATGTCGGCTTTTGTAATACACGACGCGCTCGTGGAATGCGGCGCGCATTGAGAATTTCATTACGCGCAGATATTGTAAATTAGTCTTTCTTTATTATGCAGCGATACATTGTAGACTGTGTATCAACTCGCGCGCGCGCGGGTAACGTGTAATTTTAACCTTGAAACCGTTTCAGAGAAAGTCGGAGGATTTTTCACAGTGGCATTACTTTTCAGCGGCGTTATAAATACATTATGCAGATTATACTAATATCGCAATGGAGTTTCCATGCTGTTTTCTATACAATTTTCCAGCGGGGCACTCCGATAATTAGAAACAGTGTTAGAAAACAAGCAATTTATTAAAAAATATGCAATTACACAAAGTACATAGCTCGCCGAGCGGCGCGATAACACGGCAGACCGCTTGAAACATTGTATACGCGCGGTCTGGCTATGCAATTAATGATATGCGTGCGAGAGCCCGGGGAACGAAAATAAATAAAAAGCGTTAAGTAATGCTGTCGAAATGAGATAAAGCCGGGTTCTGCTATTAAAATTTGATAAACGCGTATCGAGTCGTTAAACGCGCTCGGTAGAGTCGTCGACCTGTTTCCTGCTCTACGTGCCTGCGCCAGGCCGCTCGGCATTAACTTTTTTTCCGTGAAATTACACCGGCTCAGAGCCGCTCAACGAGCAGAACGCGAAAAAGGGACTTTAAGGGGGGAGGCTGGCTCTGCGAGGAACGAGCGTCCTTATAGATCGCGATTTCGAGAATTACAAAATTCGCGTAGGATAATCGCGTAAAATAACAAGGATAAAATTACGCCGGTTCGCGCGTAGGTGTGGCCCCGTTCGTTTTTGCGTTCTCCTAGGAGTAACGAGCGCCTGTGTAACGACGTGCGCGCCTCGTCAATTGCGCTTTTTTTTTCCACGCGCGTGTATTCGAATGCGCGCCGATAAGAGAACATGCATACTAAAGTATATAATAACTAGAGCGAAATGGCTGGGTAATCGAAGGCGCGCGTACAAAGTTTGCCTTACGCGGCAGAAATTCAGGGACTCGACAAAGAGAGCCGATCACCAATAAATTTCAATTGCCCCCGGGTAATTTGCGTAAATCCGAGAGTCACGTTTGAAAAATGAATTTTCTCAGTGCACGCGCGCGTGCGGCTATACTGGATATTTCAATGTGTGTGCGCGCATGGTATCGTGAAAACGCGGAACGGCCAATTACATCTTGGGTAATTACGAAAAAGTGACAAGGTAAAAAGCATTCTTCGGAACGCAATTTTCCAGTTGGCTCGGCGGACGACGTGTGAAGAGGAAACGTGGGCCGGAAGTTGGATCGGGCAAACCCCCCGATTTCGTTTCGCTTAAACATGGACTTTGAAAACTCATCAATTTATTCGGCAGCTCGATGACATCACACGTGTACGCGCACAGCTTGACTGTACATCCGCAGTTTCTCTCTTTCTATTCCTAATCCCCTTTCTTTCGAGGCACAAAGGGCTCTTTTGTTACGGGCGTTGGTATTATTTTGAATAAAACATTAGCTTAATTTTTCGAAATTTCAATTAAGTGACGCGTTTAAGTGGTTATGTTTGAGAAATTTGATCGTTTTTTCTATTCTATAAAATAAAATTTAAATACTTTACTTATAAAAAGAAAAAAAAATGCTGAAGTGGAAAAATTTGCTTAAGTGGACAAACCTCTGAAAAATGAAGTTTTCTTTTAAAAGCTGTAGAAAATTTTCTATTTAGGTTGTCATTATGAAATCTTTTTTATTTTAAAGTACATGTTACTATCTTTAATTTAAGACAGTATCTTTTATACTTCCTATTAATTGGAGATCTTCTGCGGAGTCAACGGTTGTGGCTGTTTTAAAAAAGAAATTTTTTTTACTGTTTATTTTATTCATCATGATTTTTTTTTATTTTATTCCTACTAAAAAAATTCTTGTTTCTGTGAAACGGTCAGAATTGAACGATCAAATAGAAAAAATTTAATAGTTTTTCAAAAAATTTCTTTCAGCAACTCGAAATACAGGCTTGTTCCCTTAATGTACTTACAAAACCATTTAAATCTCAACACACATTATTACTTAAAGTTTTAAACTATTCAACAATAATTTTAATAATCTACAACTATAAAGAAAAAATATATTCATCCCATCAACGTATAAAAATCCACAATATAATTACCCAATGAATAACAAAAGCCGTTAGCATCAACGACCGTTGCCTCTAACTATTTAATTACAACGTTCGCGCCGCATTAAAGCTCAAAAGTCATAATCGAGCTTGAAAAAAAAATTCACGCAGCCCACACTTCGGCGCTTCATTTTAATCCCCGCTAACCCGACGATTCAATAAAAAAAATCCACTTTACTCCGCGGCTACTATATACTTTTCTAAAGAGCCAGCTTTCCTCAATTCACACACATACATCACACACACACAGAAACAGAAACTCGCGCACGCCAATGCTAATATAGGTGTCCATTATTAGGCGCTCTCTCGTGTGTGCGCGTCGCCCCGCGCCTGGCGCGCTTTCGCGAGGATATTCACAAGGAGCATTAGCGTGGGCACAGACCCATAATTAGCCTTTATCAAAAGCAGCTGGACTGCCGGGAGAGTAGGTGGGATTCGCGGAAAGCAATTACATGTAAATACGCGACCGCCGCCGCCGCCGCCGTCTCGCATGGCGAGCCATCTCACGAGCGCCAAATTAGTATTTACCATTTTCTCCCAAGTTTCGAGCGTCCCGAGCTCCCCCCCTTGTATAAGCGAGCACTCGATTTTACCGCTATTCCAGAGAGCGAGCTGTGCAAGTGTCGAGCGCGCGGGGGCTGACCCGCGAAACGGTCAGACGATTTATTCTATATTTTACAATGGATTATGTTCGTGATGCGCTTTCGGCTGCAGGATGGGTTAGATGAGATCTTGTTGCTCTCGTGGTTTTTGTGGATTCGAAGGGGATCGCTGAGGCATGAGTTGGAAGGGTAATCGAAGTGAGGATCGGTGGTGGTTTACTTGTAAAATTGATGTTTTTTAGCCGGTGCCGTTATTTTTTGGTTTAATAGTCAGGTTTGCGGAGGAGATTATGCATTGGGTCGAATGTTGAACAGTTCGATGAAAGCATTGAATTGGTTTTATATACTGTGGACTTATGGGATTTATTTTTATGAGTTCTTGTTAAAAATATGCTTTGTTATATTTTAGAAAAGAGATTTAATCTTATTTTGAAGCACGAATTAATTTAATTAAATTTTTGAGTTTTATTTTAATTTTTTTTTTAATTTTGTTAAATTTATATTACACACGATATCAGAGTTACAAATGAAGTCTTTTTTAGGTTCGATCGATCTTTGATAAAATAAACAAATTCAAGCGTAAGTTATTTGTTTGCACAATATGCAACGATCCATCACTGAATGCTTATCAAAAAGAAGACTTCTGATGATGAGCGTATTCGGAATTGATATCATATTAGCTGGAAATTGATAGTTCAATCGGAATTATTTTGTATCATTAATTGAAACTAGTACGATCATCAATTCATTTGATACATAGTGCTGCACGAAAAAGAAAAGTATTTAATCATCTCAGAGGAGTCCATATTAAACCTAGATTACGGTGTATAGACATAAAGCGAAAATAATACATAAATCTGAAGCAATTACAAAACTGCGAAATTAAACTTATCAAGAGTCTAAAATTCAATTTCGCAAGAGGCACGATTATCCTAATTCAAATTCACTTTAAAAAGCTATTAATAAAAAAAAGCAAAAAATATCCAAAAATAATAAAAAAAACTCAATGAACCCACCAACACGAAATTCTCATAACTGTAATCGACATTAACCTCGCCTTCAGATAGAAACCAAACGGTGAAACGAGATTACAAGCCGCGCTAACGAAAACCTTAGCCCGTAAATCATCGCCTCAACGAGCATTCCGAAAATTACTACTGTTTAGCATAGAACAATGCCGCGCGCAAATTCACATATCCTCGCGGCGGCTAAACAATGTAACGTCATCGTCCGCGGCGCGCCGAGAGGCATAAATCAATCCGAAATAGCAGAGCCAAATAATAGCAGAAATTTTCGTGAAGGAATCGCCGTGCGCCGTCTGGGGCTGGCCCCGCGCCGTGATGCATCGCCCCCGTGCATGTGTAATAACAATAATCGTAAAGCATCGATCTGTAATGACAATTTATGCAGTGCCCGCGCGCACGCGGCGCGACGCAGAACAGTTTTTACTCCCGGCAACATCATTCTTCCACCCCCGGCGCCGATACAGCTCCGCCAAGCCGTGCGCCCACGTTTTTCCATATAATAAACGTCATCGGGCGCAAGCCTCGTTTTATCGTAGCGCGCCATCGTCACGACAGGCACGCGAGCGCCTTTTTTTCCCGTTCCTCCGCGAGCAGCCGCGACTTTTTGCCAAGCGAGAGGAAAATTTCGCCGCAATGTCAAGGCGAGCGTCCGGCTGCATTGGCGGAAGCTGAGAACGCATTAGTCGGGCTGGCTGCGTGGAAAGTGGAGAGGGGTTTGATAGATCGGCGAATTTTTCATCGATGAAAAGCCCGAGAGCTGGGATTAAAAGCGGCGAGGAGGAAACAATAGTTGGGAGCTGAAAAGTATATATAGTCGCGCGATCGCGACGCCTCCATTGTAGACGAAGCGGAGCGTGGGGGGGAATCGAGTTTAATTTTTCTAATTGAGTGTCGCATGACGAACGAGGCGGAGATAAGGCGGCTCGACAAATTGGAAAGTGAGTTACGTCGAGCGGATCGTTAGCTAGGCCTGGCAGACGGAGAGCGAGGATGATGTAATTCGCGCGCTCGCGTGCTCGCTTTGCCGATTTGACCGTTTCCATCTAACGGCGAGTGTTTACCGCTCATTTTTACGACACTGTCTCTATATCTTGAAATCGTTCGGCTTTTTCATATTTATTCAAATGGGCCTAATCGAAGCGCCGTATCTTAAAAGGCCCGCGGACAAAGCGCAGCCGTATACACACTTTTACCCAGCGACGTCGGCTTGTAAATAACGCGCCGAGGAAAGCGAGGTTGCGCCATGTAAAAGCCGCGCGCAAAGCCAACAACATAAAACTCGGAAAGCAGCGCGAGCCGATAACCCTTATCCCCCCGGCCGGCTCGAAAGCTACTTTCCGCGCCGCGTAAATCTACCCCCCCCCGCTTTCGATCCGCGAATTCCATAAACTCGCAGCCGATTAACGGCGCGCTTTACGTAACTCGTCCGCCTATCCGCCAAGTCAAAGTCGAACCGAGTCCAATTCCTCCGAGGGCCGGATAAGACGCTGTCGTTTCAATTATCGCGAATATATGTCAGTGCTCCTCTTGCGAGAACTCGCGCGTATATAGAGAGCGAAGCTCGAGCGGGCATTCGCCGATATTGCGGCTCCGCGAGCGCGCTTTATCATTTCCTTTCCGACAGATGTCTCCAATTAATTTGTTCGCCGGCGCACTTAACATAACTCCTACGTCGGCCGCCTCTCCGACGATAACTCGGCAATAAATTCACCGGTTTGCAGATTATTGCCCTGCGCGCGCGCGCTCGGCGCTCACTGTTTTTACCCCCCTTTTTTCCCTCCCCATGTTTTTCCCCTCCGCTTGCGTACTCTTCCTCTCTCTCACTTCGTGTGTACTTGCGCCGATAGTCGCGTTATCGAAGCAAGCAGCGCCAAGTGCCATTAAGGTCTTGCCATAAACAAATTGCGATCTTGTTGCCCGCGCGGGAGAGAGAGAGCGGGTATATAAAAATAGCATTCGCGCGCGGCGCGCGGGGAAACAATAAATGTATAAATCACAATTTTTCCCGCGCTAATGCGTTAAATGTAATAAATTGCGTTATACGCGAGCGCGCGCGCATAGTGGAATTGCCTTATACGGATGAATTTATTGATGGCGGTTTTCAAAAGCGCGGAAAGCCGCGGCTGTTAAATGCCCAGAGCTCGCGGCTAAGAATAAAGCGGAACGAACTCGAGGAGAACGAGGAAAGTGTATCGGCCGCTGACGACGTTTGTACGTTGAGTTCATATGGACTTTCGCGGCCGGAGGTTAGTGTGATAATTCGGTATTGTAAAATGGTTAATTGTATGGATTGTGGATGATGAGGGGGTTTTTAGCTTGGGTGTACTGGTATCACTGTTGTGACATTCGTTGAAAAAGTTAACAAGTTGGTTGTTATCGGTTGTACAACGCAAAAAGTGTGTCTTCATTCAAATAATGTAAATAAAATTATCGAGACGCGCTTGACCCAGTATTAACAAAAAAGTGAGAAAAATCACGCAAGACGTCAGCGTCGAATCGCAAGTTAGCCGAGGATAAACCGGTACAGTACAATCGCACGCTGAAAAAGTCATAATTCTCGGGGCTCTGGGGTCAAGGTCCTGGCGCTTTTCATTATAAAAATAAATTCTTATCGGTAATTAAGAATATGTTAACCAGCATGATTGATATCTTTGCACATGGTTTTTCGCAACCTCCAGATAACATCTACTTAATTGCATTGTTTTACAAAAATGAATACATGTTGATATTAATTGATAACTTTGCCGTTTCGCCATTCACGATTAATTTTCGCTATTAATCAAAGTCGTTTTTCGCGATTTTAATAAAACTAACTGCGCATTAACGATCCTTATCAAAACTACTGCATTCCAAAACGTTCACAGCCCACTAAAACAACCCACACTCTCAACCCGCCAAACCAAAATCATCAACTTAACCGAAAAATTAACAATCCCCCAACAACAACTAATCTCCCAGAGAAAATTAAACGCAGTCCCCCATCCCAACGCCGCCAGCAGCCGTCTCAGCTCGGTCCATACATACATATATAGAGTCAGCTAAGCGCGCGGCTGCTGCATTTCAACGGGACTTCATTAAGCCAATCAAGCGCGCATCTGAAACAGGCCGCTCACCGCGCGGAACAATCGTCCTTGCGACTGCATTATACACTCGGGCTGCAGCTGGACTATACTGCTCTGATTACATTAGCTCGCGCGCCAGTCCGCCGAGACGAGAGATAGAGTCCATAACCCTGGCGAATGTATTTACCTATATAGATTGTCAAGTAGCGAGCTGAAACGACACTTCCTTAACGAAAACACGCGGCTTGCTGCTCGGGGAGTTGCATCGGCGGGGGGGGGGGTCTTATAGAGTACGTTTTGAGTGCAAAGTTTCGGGACGCGACGTCTGGAGGGAGAGCCCTGGCGTCTGACACGCCTAATACGTGTTCGGGACGCGCGACTGTCATCGCCGAGAGATGAGGAGGAAACTTGGGTTTTAGTTTGGTCAGAATGGGATTTTTTTGGGGTTCGGGTTTTGGTTTGTGGGTGATGGATGGATTTT
>JAPYZA010005968.1:0-11586 GCA_030522685.1 Eupelmus azureus | reverse complement strand
GATATCTTTTTTTTATATTCGTTTATCTTTTTTTTTATACGTTTTTATATATATATATATATATATATATATATATATATATATATATATATATATTCATAACCACACTTTCAATTATTATGTAAAATATTTAGTATAAAGGACAAATAAAAAAAAATTAAATTAATTTATAAGTGTTCAAAAACAATTTGAATGTAGATCGTAATCACATACACAGCGAACATTCAATAATTTTGTTCATCAAAATTCTGCGCGCTTCCTTCAATTACATTTTCATTTATCGTCCGATTCTGCTCACTCACTCCAACAGTGGCACATAGCACCTCCGACAGCAACTTTATTCGATATAGGTATAATGAATTCATGAGTATGAAAAAAACTGCGCTTCGCCGTAATGAGAAAACTAATATTCCGTTCTCAACAAGTACAGGAAAGGCGAGCACCCAACAAAAAGAGACGGTAATTCACGAAGCAATAAACACGCCGGCCAAACCAATCCCGCGCGAATCTCGGACTTTCTTTCTGTGTCTTCTTTGTTGTCCTCTCTTTCTCTGAACAATGCTTCCACTGCTCCCTCTGCGAAATAGGCAAACTCGTGGCGGCGCCCAATGCTAATGCAATTAGCAGCCGCGCGACGACGGAAAATTCTACCTTCTCCCCTCTGTATACGTGTGTGCGCTTACGTGTATGTGTGTGTGTGGGGGGGGGGGGAGGAGGCGAGCTTGTGGATAGATCGAGCCAAGAGTTGGAAGAGAAGGCGGAAATTTGAAATTCCAACCGGAAGACTGACGCGGGTCGGGCTGCGAATTTCAATCGGGCGTCGAAGCTGCACAGGTCCGGAATCGCTGCTCTTTTTCTTTGTTGCGCGCGGGAGGTGAGGCTAGAGTGGTAACGAGGCGAGCTTTGCCGGATACGTGTGGATGAAGGCTAGTAGTTTTTTCCATTTCGGAGGAACAAAATAGATGAGATTTTTTGCAGCTGCTACCCTGGCAGGGCTTTGCGTGGGAGCAATATTTTCTGATTTTTACGTCTCACTGATTTGAAATCAAAAAGTCCTGAGATCTGGTTAGAAGGTATATATACAATTTCAAAGTTGCTAATTTTGTACTACAATATTGTTTTAATTAAATTTACACATGCCATGTTTATGCGACATTAATAAATTCTTTTGATAATCATTTTATTATTAATTTAGTGATTATATAAAATATTTTTGTTTATAACCGAACAATATATGTAAAACTCGCATTCAATTTAGCGGCGTACGTGCAAAAATCGTACATTTTTTCTATTTAGAAGGGTTGGAAACCATGTGCACACATAAATATTGAAAGAAAGCCTGTGTTAAATACGAGGAAATTTTACATCGTACTTGAATATTTTTCCAATAAAAGTATACCAGCCAGAATAGTAATTGTAATAGAAACTTTTGTTAAATTAACTAAAATTAAATGAACAGAAAGCAGACAGTTGAAATTATTTTCAGAATGTTAAAAATGTGTTTATATAGTTAAATGTCTGTAATAACTGGAGATGTTCAAATGGAGATCTTTTAAAATACTGTTGAATTAACTATGTACAGAGTCGAATATCGCTCGTACCAACATTAAACTGTGTCACGGTTCTAACTGTGTATTTTAAGTAGAAAGATTCGAGTGTGGTACGACATGTACTTCCACTTAATATCTCAGGTGCTTTATAATTTTGATTGTCTAAGGCATTATTTAACATTTTCAAAATAATTATTTGTATGATAAATTTTTAATAAATTTTTACTTGAATAAATATCTATAGCTTCCAAAAATAACAGCACAAATCCATTTTTTATGTTTTCGAGAATTTAATTTCAAATCGGATAAAATATTTTGGAATAGCTATGTAATAATAATAATTCGGAGTATATTAATACATTATAGCATTAAATACGAATTTAAATAAGACTATAACATTAAGATATACACTTCTCTCTTGTTGCAAAGTAGTAAAACGTATGAGTCATACTAAAATCTTGGAAACAATATCAGTAGTGGACATATCCTTTCCTCTGGTTTACATTGTACTTTAATTATTATCTGTCGCTATATTTGTGTCTCTTCAACATAAATAGTAAGTCCGTTCTTCGTTGTTTAACGGATTTAACGGTACTGTATTCAAACGTGTAGCGAAGATCAGAAAAAACCAATTAAATGTGAACAAATAAAATAAACTTTAAAATCAGTTATCTCGAGAAGCCAGAGATATTCTAAAATAAAATTCTACCATTTATATCAGAAAAATTAAAATTGTATCTGTTTCTGGTGAGAGTCTATTTGAAAGATTATTCAAATATTTTTTATTTTAAGAAAATAATTCTATTATGATTACTATAAAAAACAATTTGGTATGAGTTATTGTTTTGACATCCAATTAGAGGTTTTCAATTTGAAATTCCAAATGTTAGAATGAAAAAGGACAAATAAAAACTGAAAAAGCCGAAAAATCGTTACACTCGTTCCCATCATCCTTTAATTCATACCAGCCACTAAATCCGAAATAAAAGCCCCAACACTCGCGGACCATAAACTAGCGCCCTCACAAAGCAGCGCATTTCCATTTTTTCTCACCTTTCCATCTTTAAAAAGTTCATAAACGGCGCCGACACGAGCCCTCCATTCCCGGCGAGCCCCATCCCGGCATTCAATTAAGCCGTTTGAACGCGCGCCCGCGCGCATGAAAAGCCGAATAAGCTGCGACACAAACGAGGATCCGCGAGCGCGCGTTCAATCCGCGTTCTCGAACAATGAAAGGCATTAAAAAGCCGCGGGCCCACGAGCCCGATAAGATTATCGCCGCGCTCGAATTGCGCTCGCGCGTATAATGCGATCGTATCCCCCGCGAGCGACTTTATGCCTGGACTACTGCTCTGCTGTCATGTGCTTTCGAGAGTCCGCGGGAGCGCCTGCTCTTTACGAGGATGCTTTCTGCCCTTTTCAAAGAGCTTTTTTTCGCGCCACCTATCTTTTTTTCTGCGTGTTTGCGATGCTTCTTTATTGTTACTACCTTTCAGCTTCTTTTATGCTGCTTTTCTTTTCATGTACTCATTTATTTGATTGTATATTATTTTACTCCCACCACATTTTTTACTTTAGTTACTTCTGTGTGAAGAGGTTCGAGCATTTTCTCTAGTTTGAAAATTATTATTGTCTTTTGCGTTTATTTTCGAATAAATTATTTCATTGATTAAAATAACTTTTATGTATCGATTTGTTTTAAGACTAAAGTTAAATTTTTTAAATATTGCGTTTCGTTGAAAATTATTTTTCAAAGTTCGCGATTAAATTTATTTATTCTATTAATATGTATTCAAAAATTATGTTTCCAATTTCTTATTAAATGTATATATTCAGTTCATATATATTCCAATGTATAGTCATACATACTTATAAGAAAGAAAAAAACCTTATTACCTTTCTCTGACCTAAGTATAGATTTGACGTCTTGCTGTATATTTAGACGTCTAGACAGTCCAATACTATGTCACAAGTTTGAAACCTTTATTTTGAACTTCTTTGATAGGCATTTCTTGGTTACATTCGAAATATACATTACTCCTCAGATTCTTATTATTACCAAGTTTAGAAAAGATGCCTTTCCCCTTGATCCAAGAACAATAATCCCCAGAAGCGTGTAGGCACTAATACTCGTAGGCGCTCGCGCGAGTAGTCGCTTTTATGCGCGCTTTAGCCAGCATTTCGTCTTTCTGCCGGGCGATAAATCGCATTTACGGCAGGGCCGCGTCGTCGCGGCCATCCGCACGGGTCATCCGAAATGCATACCGGAGCGGTGCACTTATATGCAGAGGCACATCCCACCCCCAGTGAAAATAACCTCGCGCTGCTGGCTCTCTTTACGAGCATCGCCGCTTCAACCCCACTGCGCGCGTAAATCTTCGCCAAATGTGAAGCTGGAGGATACGCCGAAATCGGACGCGCTGCACAGGAAAGAAAGTTACCCAACTTGAAGAATTCCTTGCTGTGGCTTTCAAAAAATTGCGACAACTTGAACATTTTTTTTTCTCTTACAGTGAGTACGTCAAGTCTAGGAATGTTTTTATAATCGAGTAGTTTATTAAAGTTAAAAAGTCGATTGACTAATGGTCTTTTTTTCTTACCACATTACAATTATTTTTTTATTTTTAAAATACAGTTTTGATCAATCTTTAAACTGCTAAAATCACTTTATTCTTTTTAAATTAAAAACCCTAAATATTAAATTCTCGACATACCTACTGGCATTTCTCGCGCCACCGAAACGTCGCGATAAGCCGTCGTTGATGACCGTTCACGAAACGCTCGAAAAAGTCCGCTTCGCCGGAGCGTGCCTGCAAATGTACCGAGCGACGAGCAGCTGTGTGTGCTTGGTGGTATTTATGCGCGGACATTAAAACGCGGAGAAATCAGAGGGTAGTCGTTGAGTGCCATTGCGGCTATTATGATACGCCGCGGAGGTGTAAAAGAGCGCTATTCACTCGCGTGCGTTTATTTCGACCGGCAACGGTGAATATATTTCGGCTTTTGTGGCTGTTTGACGCGGCGTTTTGCCCGACAGATGGAAAGGATCGTCTTTCACTTTATTGCTTTTAAATGCTTTTGATTTTCAAATGCTACTTTATGGATAAGTGTAAAACTTATTTTTTTCTATTCTGATAAGTTAACAAAAGTGTAACATAACGTTTTTTGCAATGGGAATATTGCGTTAAAATAAATATTGATTTTTGTATTTCAAATCAAACATCAAACATTTATTAAAAACTAAAAGTGTAAACAATTTTGTTTTATTTCCATGAAATAATAAAAAGTGATAAAACAAATATTTATTTTGGAGGAAAAATACATTTCATTCAGATCCAAAAAAATTGTATCATTTTTAATTGTTTACAGTTCTTTGTTAGATGATTGATTACAATAAAAATGTTATTGCGTGATTTGCCTTTTCATCCTACCATAAAAGATAATCAAATTGAATCTGATGAAATAATTTAAATTAATTAGAGTGTATGATGTGACTGTATAGTCACGGTAATAACAAACTCTAATAACCAAACTCGTTCCGCCAAGCAAAAACAAAAATGATCTCTTAAATGTTAGGTTGCGTATTTCAAAAAAACATTCAAGACAAACTAAATGCTCCTCTTCCCGTAGCACAATAAATCGGAGCGTACCGGCGCGCTCACTATATACTGCCCCGTAAAAAGAACACACACACCCAGATATATGCATACCGGTAGTTACCATAAATTTGCACCAAGTGTGTGTGTGTGTGTGTGTGAGTAAGTTTGTGCGGATACTCTCAGCATCGGCGAAATTTGCATATTTATATTAACATAAAGTAATTGTGCCCCACTCGCGTTTAGTCGAGCGCCACGCGCATGGAAAATAGCCGGCCGGCCGTGTAACGAGAAAGAAAAGCGGGCATGTGTTCATAAATCGAAGAAGTCGGGCGAGAGAGCACGGAATATCGCTGAGCGAATGGGTTAATCGCGAGGAAAAACTGACCGAATTTACGTTGGTGATTATTGCACGAATTCTGTGATACAAGCGCCCCGAGAATGACAATATTTTAATGTTAATTTTGGGATGCTGGATGGTTTACTTTTCCAAGATCTAGTGAGTTGGAATTTTAAAAATTTTGCATTTTTAAGTTTTCAAAATTCTAACAAAAATTTTAGTTTTCACAATGCTCGACTGCATAGATGAACTACATACGTAAATTGGTATACCTAAAGTAAGTTTTTGTTTAAAAAAAGGATGTCGGGTACGGTAAAATGAAAGGTAAAGTTTCCTAAAACATTTTTCGAGGTTACTGATTACAAATTCACGAACAAATGCCAACATTTGAAATGGAAAATTTGAATCGAAACGGAAAATGTCTACGTCAAAGTTTTCAAATTGTTCATGCAGATGTTATTTTAAATCTGCTTTTTTACATTTTGAAATTCTTCAAAAATTATGTCAAATTTTTGAAGCGAAAAATCGCTAGTTATATTACGCTTAATTTTCAACTTTTCTAAGCAAATAAATAAAATCTAACTGTAAATCCGTTCATCTTTAAAAATGAAATAACCTTTTATTTAAATAAGCATTATTGATATTCATCCTTTAACGCAACGGTAATTCTCAATAACCTTCTCAAATCTATTAACCGCTTGAATAGTTCACTGGCTGTCCACCTACTGCTTAAAGCAGCCTAGTAAAAAAGCTCGCGTTACTGCAATCGGCTGATAAATAAGGATTTAGAGGCGGCGCCTCCAGCTCCATAAATAAGGCTCATTCCGATGCCTCTACGGGGCCAATAAACGTTTCCTCGCGACTAGGTGTACGAGCTCAGAATAGAACGCACTCGCTCCTCTAAGCGGTACTGCGCGCCAGATGAGATTTTCTGCATCTGCGCCCACATAACTTTCAGCTGGGAGAGAAAGAGCGCATTATACATACCGGTTATTCTTCTCGATTTCCAGCGGCGAACTGCCGGTCATTCGGTTGTCTTATGTAGGCGCGTGTCTCACTGCAGCTCAGATAATCTCTCTCTGGGTTAGAGAGCTGGCTTCTTGGCTTCCTCGGCTTTTCGAGATGCGATCTATTTCTGCAAAGAATTTTTCCCCAACTTTCGGTTTAATGAGCGATTTAAGGCAAGATTAACGTTTTGGGACTAATTGGCGGAATGATTTTGTTGGGACTTTTGTGATAGGAGCTTTTAGAAATATGAGATTAACTTTAGCTTTGAAAAATTTGAAAATGAAACAGAAACTGAAAGTTTTCAGCGCAGTGAGTAATGAGCACCATTAATCTGATAGTATGCGCACTCGCATTTTAAATTGGATTTAATGCGAACAATAGAAAAGTAATCTACGATAATCTCTAAAGTTTCTGCCTTTATATTTTTATTTTAATGTTCCAGTTTTCGATTCCGGATCAAGCCAAGCAAATATTTCGAAAATACAGAGCTTTTTGAATGTATACTCGGTACCTTTCAGCGCAAATTACTGTAATATTTAATGACCGACATTTTAGCGATGGAGGTTGGCGCGAAAATTGCCCGTGAGTCAGAAACGCGCGGTGATAATAATCCTCAGAACTTAAAATTTACAGCGTTGAAAAAGAGCACTTCCAGTAGAAAATTGTCTCTGATCCGCAAAACAGTAGCCCTCTCCAACTGACGAATTCAACTCTCGTCCAAGTTTAGAGCATAAAAAATAAGCGAGAGCGAGGACAAACGCGCTCGGCGCCTCTGTACTTTTAATTTCCGAGAGAGTCTCTTAAAAGTTGCCCCTTCTCCCTTTCGAATTTCCTTTCCCTCGGCGAGTCGCACAGACACACGGACACGCTCGAGCTATTCCTCGCATGCAAATGCACGGACACGTTTGGCACGCGCGCTGGGTGCAGCGCGTGTCGCGCCAGTGTTGCGGCACGCTTTCGCGAGCGCGCGCGCTCGCCTGCCAGCCTGCCTGCCTTCTTCGCGCTTTTATTTTGGACTCGCGATGCGTGATTGATGACCGGCGCAAGGAATGCGCCTCGTTATTAGATAGTGGTGTCATCCGCGACAGTGCCTTTTTCGTTCCTTACGACTTTTCATTGCTCGCTTGATAACGTTTCGATAACGTTTATGTCGGTTGTGTTTGTGCTGGGATCTGCTAATTTTTATTCTTATAAAACCTAATCTTCTCGTAATCTTAAGCCTGCCTTCTTGGAAAAGTGAAGGTTATAATTGCCCTAGCCTTACTTTTAATTGTCTCGGCTTCAACTTTTCTAATTAGTTTCATATTTGTTAAATTACTTCTTTGCTATTATGAATATTTGTCTTCAAAACTAGTCTTGCTACTCGGAAATACAGCTCTATTTAACATTATTATCTTTTCTGCGAAAGGTGGAGCGTATTCACAAGTAAGAGAAAAACTATTCTTTACGAATTTTTAATTACGAATTTTAATGATAAAATTCCAGGAAAACTTACTTAATCTGGAAAAATTCGGGTTTTCAATATGGTATTTTTTCTCCTACTTGCGAGTATGCATAGTAAAATATACTGTAATTTTTCGTAAGAATTTCGATAAAAAATCTCAAAATTATAATTACTTTGGGTTTTAAATTATTAGTCTGTTCTAATTTAGCTGTTTGCTATTCCCTCTAGGACTCCGTATATGCCCGCTTTTAATTGCACAAAGTACGAACCCTACCAAAGGGTACTAATGAAATGACGAAGCGATGTGCAATTAAATGCTAATGGTAGATGCTGTTGAATAAATAAATTACAAAAACGTTTCTGTATTTATTAAATTAGTCATATTATATTTTTAGAATCTGATCATAATTTACAATTTGCAAAAATGATTAAGAACTGAGCTATAAAGTCTACTTTAATAATCGTACAAAAATTGCTTGTACTCGAATTTCATTGTGCAATCAGATATAATGCTCGTTAGCTGTATGTGTTGGTACATAAAATGCAAATTTAAGTAAAACCAGTTATAAAATTTCTTGCAAGGTATTAATTAACAAAAAGATAAGTTTTGTATTACACTAAGCTTTTACAACTTGAATTTATTATGTAGTATGAGTATCAAATAAAAATAAGACCATACAATATCTGATATATTTGTGTGAAAGTGGTCCTAAAATTATAATGCACGTAATTTGATACATAATTAATTGTATGAACAAAATATTTAACATTGTGTGCCGTTAAACTTTTAATATTGTTTACTAAATTTGTATTATTATTATATGTAAATTATCAGTCATTAAAATATACAGTAAATTGAATCCCACTGATTATTTTAAGTTATTAATTTATTAATAACTTCTCTGAATGTTAAAAAAATTGTTTTCTCCACCAAAGCTAATTGTACTGAGCTTGTCTCAGATCAAAGCATCAGTCTTTTATATCTCGTGGTACTGACTCTCTCAAAGCAGAAGCCCATTTTTCAAATATCATAAGCAACAACTAATCAACCTTTGATCATTCGACTAACCTCAACTGTTCATCTCTCGCGGATTCTTAAAATACACCCTCTGGCTACAGTCTAAAAGCCAATCTCGACTGCAGACAAATCCGGTGGAATATCTAGTCATCGACCCACGCGCTTTCATCGAACTCGCTGCGTGGAAGAAAAGACAATGCCATATCCGCGGGGAGAGGCCGGCGGGCTGTCGACGAAACTCTTCGACATCCGTTTGGCCCAGTTTCGGCCAATTGCGAAACGAACTTTCGCGGGCTCAACTCTGCATTCCTGCATCCCGCCGTTTGAATTTCCCGCCAATTTCGCTATAGTGGAAAAGCTGCGAAAACTATTGGAATTTTACGCTGAGCTCGGGCGGCCAAAGACGATTTTGATATGTCTGTCAGAAAAAACGAAAGAGAACTTACAAAGCTCGGAACACGAATGCAAATAGATTTTCCATCCATCTGAGGCACGTATAATTGGCTGAATTATTTCGTGGCTTTGCTCTAGTTGGTTTATTAAGTTTACCAGAGGTAGGTTGAATTATTATAGAAAAGATTCGTGAAAAGAGCTCGATATTTTCCTAAAATTTTCATTCACAATATCTGCTGGGCAACGAAGTTTCTATTTTTGTAGTACAGTTTTATTCAGTTTTTATGTTATAAAATTTTTATATCTAAAATATATACTCTTGACAGCAAAAAATATTTGGTGAACTACAAGCCTATATAGTGATTTTTTAAAATTTAATAATATACTCAATTAGTAATATTTCGTATTTTTTAAATCTTTTAACATATTAAAATTCATGAAAATTTCGTACAATACGGACAAAGTAACGTAAAATTTGTTACTGCTTTTACTTTTGCAAAAGTATACGTTCTGATAAACATAAATATTATAATCTTGTGTATTCGATTTAAATATTTATCTTATTAGATTAAAATATAATTTTTGATGGCATTTATTAAAATATTTCACAATCAGACAATGTACTGTAAATTTTATAGAGAAAGTATTTTTGACATTATTGGAATTTACGATCGCGGATGTACAAATTTTACTTACTTCGGTATCCTTTAATGAAATAATAATGTGTATTTTATTATTTACTGTTTATTTTAAATTTAATTTTAAAATCATGCTGCCGTATGATCTAATTAAAATATAAAAGAAACTGAAAGTTCATAATTTTAAGTTTTTTTAATAATTTTATATAATTTAAATACTATTTATTACGAATTAATTTCAATAATTGTAACTAATTATTTCAAAATTACTCTGCAGCATTAAAATTTTGCATAATTATTTCAATATGTATGATATTATTCCAAAATACATTTTTAATATATTAATTTATAATGTTTCCTCTAGCTATGAATAATTAATTGAACCAAATATTAAACGAAAAATTAAAGCCAAGTAAAAAGAATAAGCAATAATGCCAGTACGTTAAAAAACTAAAGAGCCTCACATCCTCTAACATCCTGTAAGCTAATTAACCAGCTCCACCTTCAGCAGCGAGTTCGCGAGATAATCACACTCTCTTTTTGCCACCCGAGGCATCAGTTAATCTTGGCCAGTCACGTACCGTTGCAGCTCCGCTATCCATACGCGCACACATGCCCCCTAGCTCTCGCACAAAGCGACCTACCCAGCGATGACTCTAACGAGACTTTAGCACGTGCGTGCGTGATGCATTCTCTCGGAAGCTAAGACTAAGCCCTCGCATACGCTGCAGTCTCCTGTATCCAGGCTCTTGACGCTTTCTTTCTCTCTCTCTCTCTCTCTCGCGCGTTATCCGCACACCACGAGGCTGTTTGTCTCGTCGCGGATGCCGGGAATCGAGGCACAAACCCCGGGAGCTGCACTGGCGCTTGTATAGGTGAGATAGCGAGAGCCCAAGTGTTATATTGCTAGCGCGGAGAGAGACATTCGCGCGCGCTAGACAGAGAGACAAGCGGAGGGTGTAATAACGAGGCTGCGGATCGCGTAACGCGTGCGTGCGCGGGTTATTTGTCATGGCGAGGTTGACAGGCTTTGCCCTGCAGGTGCGCAGCTCCGGCCCGCGGAAGCGGTCTGGCTAGTGCACGCGAACTCGACGCCAGAGGAAGGGCGTTTGCGGGGAGAAGGCGAAATTTCGAGAGATTCGTGCTAGTCATTTGAATAGAATTTCAGCCTCGTTGTTCTCTAACTGTTCTTTAATGGAGGACTAGATCTTACAAATGTATTCGCGACTTGATTAAACTTTAATTTGACTTAGCTAAGCGAAATTCAGATAAACTCAAGTGGAAGATCAGGGTGTTTCAAATGGTTCATAGATTTTAGAGCACTGTTGCTGTACAAAAATGTAGAAGTAAACGTCACAAGCAGATTTTAAAAACAAGAGATATCTTTCCAGAATTGTTCTACCCCGCGCTGTACAAGCATCCGCAATCGAGGCATTTCTGTTTAAAGGGCCGTCAAAACTGTGTAGAGCGATCCTCGACCATCCCTCGCTCGGCATGACTTTCGCGGAAACTGCTTGACAGACTCATGGGCGCTGTACTTGCCTTCGGGGCTCTTCCTCCTCCTCCTCCTCCTCTTCTTGTTGCTTCCACTTGCTGCCT
>JAPYZA010005967.1:19572-30322 GCA_030522685.1 Eupelmus azureus | reverse complement strand
GTTGCCTTAGGAAAACTGATTAGGGATATTCCAAATCTTTCTCTCTTTTATTTTCATGAAATCTATGAAGTGAATTTCTAACCCTTTTTGAATTACTTTCATGTTCAATATCTTTTTTCAATGACGAATACTAGTCTGCCAACATGTTTACGTCACATTTTCCTTCCGACCTTCTTTCAACTTGATTCACATCTTGATGGAATTGCTCCTCTTGTTCTTCATTGTAATCACTTAAATTCTTTAAGAAATAAGTTTTGAGATTTATAAACCATTCCAAACGCCGAAAGTTGCTTACCATATTTGTTACGATGGCTACATAGACAAGATTTATCTGATTTCGTAAAAAGTATTAAACATCTCGAAAATTAAGCTACGCAGCTTTTTTTAAATCGTCCAAAGAATTTGTGAAATATTTATAGTAAAACATTTTATGGATCTATGATTTTTTCTTCATATAAAAACTTTATTTACTCTGAAATTGTCTACAACTGAAATAAGAGAATATGTGATAAATATTGTCTGTCCGCAAACAAACGAGATTTACCGTGAACAGGCAAAGGAAGCCATTCACGTGGGTATTTTTCCAGCTGTGATAAAAGGATTCGAATTTTCCCAGGGTCAGGCGCTCATTAAAAGTATATTGTCGTTTTACGGTGTTGTAACAAGAAAAAAAGATTTATTATGATGATGATTCTAAGGAACGGAGTTAAATGAGTAATTCATATTTATTGTAATTTTGTGTAGATTTTTAAAAGAATGGTTGAACTGTATAATTTGACAAGTTAACAGTAGGCAAAGAAATAGCATTTAAATATAACTGAAATGATGTTCCGTAAACGGAGAATATCATACAATATTTAGCGCACCATTATTATTAAAAGAGATATGTGGTAAAGAATTTATTGAAAAATTGTTTCTTTTATATTACTTATTATAACTCCATTTGAAGAAAATGTACTAGAATCGAATAAAAATAGGAAAACTTATTAATTACTTTTTTTTAAATATTGAATTCCTTTAAAGATAATTAAATTTTATTTGAATTAAATAAAACTTTACTGAGTAATACCTAAATAAAAATTTATTTGATTTCAGTAAATTTTTTGTCAGTATCTGTTTTTATCACATTAAGAAAGCAGAATCCTAAATGAGAAATGTTATAAATTTATCAATATCATTAAAACTTTAAAATCTACGCCCTGATCGATTAGCTCGTTCAGTTAAAAGATCGTATACATCTACATCAACCCCACCTACCAAAACTACACAAATAACATATGCGCAGCTCACCAAAAAATCCCAATTCAAGAAACATCAATGATCACTTTAGCTCCGTGAAGAGACAGAGAGAAACGAGAGTACATCAGCAAAGGGTGAAAGAAAGCAAGAATCACAGAAGAGCACAAAAACAGCCAAAGGCAGAGGTAGCAGAGGAGAGGATACAGAAAGGGACCACCCCGATGTTCTTTCTCCTGCTACAGCAGCGAAATGCAATCCTCCCCGTAAATAACGCGAGCAACAAAAACTACGGCCGATTTTGGCGAGTGCGTCTTTTACCTTACGAGGCGTCGAATTCGCGTGTTTTTGCGCACAGCGCGACGACACCTGATATCCATCCTCTAGTCTCTTTCTCTCTCTCTTCCTTCTCGAGAAAGAAACGTATGTTAAGCAGCGCGTGCGCAGCAGACATGAGAAATGGGTGGAGCGGAGAATTTATTTGCGAAAGATTCATGATTCCGCGTAAGCTCGTTCATTTTAATTGCCGAGGCGCGTACGATCCTGAGATCTTTTTTCATCAGCCTTTCTTTTATTGCAGAAATTTAACCGTGAAAGGAGATACGCACGCGAACGCGGGGCTTTTTGTGCATTGCAATGTTAAAGTATACTTCAATCTGAATAATGACTCAAAGAAATCATGAATTCTATTGAGAAATCGTGGGTGTTATGGGATGGATTTGATTGGATTGTGTTTTATGAGTCCATTTTGCTGTACCGTTATTATTGCTTCGATATTTTTTGAAGCAGAGCGTTTTCAATGTTTGAGAATATGTATTTTATAATAAATTGATACATACTTCAAATTTTACAGTGACATAAATTTTAAAGCAGAAAGATCCTTTATCTTTTTATGAATTAATTATGCATCATGAATATGTCGAGCGTAAATTTTTCATAAATTTTAAGCAATTTAAAAGTGAACATAAATCGTGCTTTTAAGGTTCTCGTTATTTATTACAATGTTAAAAATTCCAAAAATGATACTAACTTTTTATCAATAAGTAGTTTTTTCACCAAAAAAATCTCGATCCATATTATTTCTCCGCAGCAGAAAAAATTTCAATACCTGAAGATAAATCTTTCAACCGCAAATCCCCAAATGATAAACAAAATAATAAAAAATACAACCAACCTCCAGAAAATCTACATAACAAAGTAAAGTAACAACACTCCTCGCCCTCACGATATCCTCATAACATTCCCACCTGTATGTGTGCCTGCATCGACGCATTCCGCGTGCAGCAAAGACGTTAACCAGCTCGTCGAGCCTCTCTCTCTTTCAGGCTAATAAAACCCGTTAGCGGAATAAAAGTCACGTATGTTTTGACGGACGCGAAAATCCGGCGCGCTTGTTATTGCTTTCGACACGAGCGGCCGCGCTCGAAATGGATTTTTACGACGTCGAGGGTGTATAATTGATTGGGCCTGGCTGAACGCTGGCTCCTTCTTCGGTTTAGCTTCCCGCGCTCGCTTCCCTGATGTATGCGACCATTATTATTTTTATTTTTTTTTTTTCAATGAGTTTACGGATGGATCCTTGCGTTGCGGCTGTCGCGATAACTCATCGGAGAATTGAGAGGGACGATAAGATCGATATACGAAACGTCGCTGTAGCGCAGGCTTGTTGAATTTGGCGTTGTTGGTAATATTGAATTTATTAAATTGGTCCGACGCGAAAAGGGCCGGGAGAGAAGACATTTTTCAGCGAGTTAGTATCCTCTGGCACAGCTGCGCGCGTTTATTATGAAAAAATTGAATGAGCTCATATTTTAAGCAGTATTTAATTATTGTAAATACAAGGGATCTTGATAAACCGTAAGTATCTCGTTAAATTTGCATGGTCTTATGGCTACATCAGCTAAATCAATTGGGCAGTGTCCTTGCTTCGTATATACTCACTGCAGAGATAAACGGCCAAAAATTAAAGAAAACACAGCGAGCTAAAAACGCGAACGAGCGCGAGCGCCCAGAATTACAACTTCGCGAAGTCTTCCCCTTAACGAGCCCTTTTGAAATATCATACTTGAAAAGCGCGCCCGGCAAAGAGCAAATTCCGTTTCAATTCGCATCTTCGTCTCTCCATTTTTTTCTTCTCCTCCTTCCGAAAGTATACTTCAGGAGAGAGAGAGAGAGAAGAGCAAAAGCTCTCTCTCTCTCTTCTCGCGTGCGTTTTTGCTATTTCCCTCGTTGCAGGGAGAGAGAAAGAGAGAGAGAAAGAGGAACCTGCCACGGGGCGTGTATGTTTGTTTAGCCTCGGCCGTGCACCCTGTTATTAGAAGCGTCGTGGCCGGTGTTCTCCTCCTCGTTTCTCGTTCGGACGAAGCGAGGAGGCAGCAGCAGCTACAGCAGCAGTCTTGGAGGAGCGCGAGCATGTGTACATAAGCCTCGGTAGCGAGGATGATCTCTCTGGAACGTGGACTCAATATCGCCAATTTTCTTCTCCTGGCTGGCGCACGGGGATTTTGCATTATCCGCTCTCTTTCTCTCTCCCTCTCTCTCTCCTCTCTGCCTCTGATGGGAGGACTCGGTTAGTTGCGCGCTCTCCGCAGGCTCGTTTTCTCGATTGCCAGCGCGCGCTCGTGAGCGAGATGTGATCTTCTTTTTAGGGAGGCTCGTTGAGACGTTTTTGTTTTTGAGCATTAAAATTATCTGGGAATTTACTCTCGGGTCCGTCTCGGTGAATAGCACTTTGCTTTGTGCTGGGGGTAAGCGTTGACTTGATTTCTTTGCCAGCTTGTAAACTGTCTTGTCATGCTTTTTACTGGCTTAGAACAGTGTTGTGATGAAGTACTGTTGAGATTTATGATAATTCGATATAATTAGATGTTAGGCCTGATGAAAATTGTAAATAATGTGAATCTAATTTAATTCGAATTCAAAGGAACGTTACTGAAACAATGGTCTAAGTAAAATTAATCTGACGTGTAACGATCTCGAGAAACTTTTGTGACTTTTATGACGTTTTTATCAACTGTATGGCGCTATTAAACGCTCTTTCTTTTGTCTAGAAATCATGTCCGGTTCTCTATCAGCGTTTTTCTCAAATTAAAGTTGCCTGCGGGTACTGCACGAATCGCAACAAAAGCGAAACTGCAGTTTTCCCCTCATTATTGCTGTGGCAACTCACTCCAAAGCTCTTAGTCATTATATTTCGTGTGTATTATGAATATTTTGTTGAAAGGGTTAATTAACAAAAATATTTCGAAATAAATAAAAGTTTTAACTAAAAATCACTTTTCACACTAATCCCTAAAATGAATGAGAATTTTTACTATACTCAATAATAACATTTTTAGCGTTTTACATAGCTTAAAAATGCAAATTTATTGATGTTTTAAAAAAATTTCTTGAGATAAATGGCTTTTACTATATTTCTCTTAGTGTATATTAATTGTAAATTTTTAGATGTTGTGCTAAAATATAAATCATCATGTGAAAATAAATTAAAATAAGAAGCATAGAGAATAGAGGTATCAGTTACTGAACTGCTTAAGCATTTGAAAACTTATAAAAATCCAGTAACCATAGTAATTGGTGGCAATTATAGTGTGAACTTACTCTAAATAAATTGATTTTTACAGAAAATAATGGAAGAATTGAGAGAGAATTGACACGTGGAACTCATTAATATTGATTTCAAATAAAATAGTGTATACTAAAAACTTACATTTTATAATTATTCTTTAGTATCGTGCAAAATCTATTCTTATTGAAATATAAAAATAATTTCTATCACCTACAACCCCTTTACAACTCAAGCTCAACAAATTTTCACACGAAAAAAAACTACTCAACTGCCAAAACAAAGCCGCAAAAAATATTTCCCACGCAATTTTCGCGCTTCTCTCGCCCACAGCGCGAATCCAGGACAATAGGTCAACAATTCTCGATCTAACATCTCTCTTACTCTCTCTCCTCTTGCTTTCTCTGGAAAAAATCAGCACGCGTACCAGACAAAACCTCCACCCCTTGAGCGCGACACATTCGACTCCTTTCATTCGCAATATCGCTCGCAGCATGCTTCTCTCTCTCTCTCTCTCTCTCTCTCTCTCAATTTTCAATTTTAAACTAAATAGAACTAAAAAACTAAATTACAAAATTCCTTTTCAACAATAAGCTATTTACTTAAAAATATATACTTCAATTCTTATCAAATTGTTATCAGCACATAGGGAATAATTACTGTTTGTATAATTATGATATTAGATTAAAAAGTAAATGATATACTTTATATTAAATTATTATCAAAATTATTATTCCAAATGTAATACCGAAATTATAAATTTGAATAAATCCTTTTAAGAACGATAAAAGAATATTTTTAATAAATACCACAATAATAAGTACATTTTTAGTATATATACATACGCCATATTAAGCAAGCGCTGATTAATTCACAGTAAAATTGATACATAGTTACTATGTTATTATTATCGAGTTGGAATTATTTCAATATTAGCTTAACTTCAAGCACAAGAAAACACTCCTCGTTAGCAACTATATATTATTTATAGATTCAGGATTTATGCACGTAATAATTGTACACATAATTTGTTGTGCACCAAAAATTATGTCATTATTATTGTTCACATGTTGATTTAATTCTGCACAATATTTTTTATTAGAAGTAAATAAACGTAAAATAATAGTTTTTATTAGGATGCAGTAAAATTTGATTCTTTGGATTGATGTATGTTTTTTAATTACTATTATACATTGTTATTTAGAATATGAATATAACACTTGCACTTTAATTTTTTAATAAAAATATAAATATGAGTATCATATCTTGATTAATTTCTTAATTGATTGCAGGGAGCCTAGATTGAACCTAATAAAATTTTAGATATAAGAAAATAAAACTTTTTCGGTTTTATAAAAAAAGCTGTTTTTTGTCACTTTAATACATTCGGAACAATACAATATTATGAATTAATCATTTATAACTTACGTTAACCAACCAAACACGTCTCTCTAATCTAATCAGCCTAACAGAACAATTCATCAAGCTTCATAAAATCATCCTCCATTAACACACAATTTCACACATCAGTACTTATACCAATTGACATTGGTCTTGAGCTGAGAGAATGATTTGGAAACGCACAGTACCTTGCCTCGGTGGGTACCTTATTCTCTCTCTCTCTCTCTCTCTCTCTCTCTCTCTCTCTCTCTCTTTCTCTCTCTCATCCCATTCTGATGCGTTTGTTTAATTTAGTGGCGCATTGTCGCGCGCGAGGGGTCCCTATTTGCCGATGCGTCGCGAACCACCTCTTTGGCACATAATACTCGATTCGCAAGCGCGTGAGTTCCGTGGGAAAAGCCGATATTACGAGAGGGAGTGAGAAAAAATCCGTCGGCGCTGTGCGCGCAGGGTTTATGCATGCGCGCGCGGTTTGTCGTGATGCGCGACGTCGTTCTCGAGATTAAAATGTCTGGCGCGCCTGTGCGTTTTCCAATTTTCTCGATTCCCTCGTTTCGCACGGCTCTTCGTATATACGCGCGTGTTACGGGATTTTAGCTCGGTGAGAGAAGCCCGGTAAATAATAAATGGCCTCGGTTACCGGCGTCTAATGGAAATGCATACAGAGAATGCGTCGGTTGATTTTTTTCTCTTCCTTTTGTGCGAGAGTGCCTTTTTGCAGAGGAGGTTTGATGGTTTTTGTAAGAGCGTTTTTCTTTGAGCGAACTTTTTCATTGGAAAGGGTATCGCTGAATGAGATTTATGAAGCAATTATTATTTTTTTTTATTTATACTCTTTAGCTACTTGTTTCTGTGGCTCGACCAGGCAATCAATACGTGTCTTTATGTTTGAGGCTTTCAAAGATTTTATTTAAATCCATTTTTGGGAATGGAGTTTATATTGTTTTTGGAGAGCTTGAGGGCTTCTCTTTAATAGAAGATTCGTAGAGTTCCAGAAAGTTGCGATTTAGAGACACATACCTAGTCTAATTTTAAATCTATGAAGTTAAATTTTGAATCTAGTTTTGGACAATTACTTATCAAGCTTTTTTAATAAATTTGTAACGAACTAAATAAATGCAGTTTTCATTGCTTTTATATAGATTCATATTCAATTTTTTCTTTGATCATGAAATCATGAAATATGCTTTCATAAAAAATAGAATTCGTTGAATTTTTACACTATAAAATACAGTATTTTTTACTATTCAAATGAACAATGCAAGAAGGAAAGAATAAGTTCACAATAAGAACAACTTTGCTATTATATTATATTATATTAGTATAACTCATGCGTTTTAATAGTTTACAGCAAAAAAAAAAGAATAAAAAAAAACATAAAGTTATAGCTATAATTATTCATTTTCATATTTAATACCATAATTAATTGGTTAAGTTCACATAATAACTTTAACTCGAATCCTCGGATCTCAGGTATACCTTTAAAGGTTATAAAAAATTTTTGAAAGCAAAAATTTATGCAGCTTTCTCAAGGAGCTATGGCTATGATTTCATATAAATTATTTAAATGTCAATATCATTTAAATGATCTATATTACTTTGGAATGGTTGTTTAAGAGGAATAAGTAATTAATACTTATTATTTATTTTGGTAAATAAACATTTAAAATTTCAAAGAAATTATGCATTCAATTACATTTTAATCTGGACAAACTTCAGTTCTAGGATTGATGAAAGCTTTAATTATAGAGCATTTTACATAAAAAGCATTATATGAAAATATCTGGGCACAATTTTTATTTACTTCAAAAAAAGATATATGCAATAATAATCATCATTTTAATGTGAAAATAATTATTATATCGATATAATCACTTACTTTTACTAGTAGGGATAAATAAAAAAAATTCATTTCATTTTTTTGTATTTAATAATAAATATAATTAATTATTGTTTTAGATAGTGGATCACTTCAAGCAAAGCACTTAAATTCTCGTGCTCTGCAGCATCATGATCTTCAGAATAGTAAACGTCGGCATCTTACGGGAAAATAGAGAATCACTTCAACGTACTTTGAGGTCTCCTCTGAAGATGTCAGGTCGGTATTAATTTTAAATTTCAAATAATATTATTTAATCAATTAATTAATATCGTATATTCAAATAATATTACGTTAGTGACAAAAATATCGTACTCATATTTGCAATATCACAAGTGTTTATTTGATAAATAATAATAAATTACCTAAATATGTTTCATGACACAAGCAATAAACTAAACTAAAACGCGTAAAATACATAAATACATGTAAATAATACAATAAATAATAAATTATAAAAGAATTTTAAAGCTACAAATCAAAAAATTAACTATGGCGAATTTGGCTATTCCTTTAACGTTGGTCTTGCAGTTTCCTTCTTTATCGATCTGAACATACAAAGTACAACTACTTTCCTTTCCAATTTTCAAAACTCATCTTCATCTATTTACAATTAATAAATTTTAACGACTAAACGGAACTTCAGTTTTTTTCAACAAAAACCATCTAATGATTTTTAAGAAACTTGATTTGTTTCTGGATCTTCGACGCAGTTCTTTTGGTCTGTTCGCACAAAAAATGCCTTGCTGATTTTGTTCTTGTCTACAGACTGATACGCTTTTTCCAAAACAGAAACCGGTGGATGCTGTTCTCGGGTTAAGATCCATGCATTTCTCGTGCTAAACAAACGAGAATAACAAATTATTTATAAATATACGATAATTTTTTTAATTTTTAGATTATATTAATATTTTTTGTGAATAAGAAAAACTTATTAAAAAAAAATATATATCTAAAAGTACGTATATTAGACTGGATTACTAATTCTTATCCCATATTTTGTTTACAAAGATATTTACAAAAATAATTTGTTTTACTTATAAATATATTACTACAAATTTTTGTATAAGAGAATTCATAATTTTTTGTAAAGAACTCGGAAAGATTAAAAAATTCTTTGTATTCCTATAGTTTACTATATTTAAGATCTGAAAATTATTCTTTCACTTACAATTTTAAAATATTTGCATTCAATATTTGGCATGTTTTAATAACTATTTATAATTTAGTCGACCTTTGTAAGTATTGACCTTTTATGTCTTATTTTTAACTTAACAATCAGAAGAACATTATCACTTTATTTATAAATGGTATAAAATATGTTTAATAAAGTTTAAAAATTATAAGAAGTGTTAATAATAAAATTTATATAGGCATGTTTAACACTAGAATTATTTGAGTAGAATAGTTAATGAAATAGAATACTTTTAACAAAATAAAATATTGACAACGTTTTTTCGAAAAAGAACAGTGCTAATAAAATGCTCATTTTAAAACGGTACAACTGATTTATCACTTCTTCTGCATTTGGTATTAGAAAGCAGATTATCACAATCAGTGACCCAGAAATGTAATACACTTTCCAAACTAATACCATGCAAAACAAATGAAATACGTTACTCAAGTAAGACCAGTTTGACTACCGCAAAATTATAGCAGCATCAAATTCACGTATAAAGGTTTTTTCATAAATCCATCCACCTTCATGTAGATTTTATCTCGATGTATCAGATAAGCATTACCTGAATAACCCGAAATCGGAGCAGCTCCAAACTACAGCGTACGTGGTGTAATCGGTGTCGAGGACCCAGTAAGGCGCGTCAAACTGAACCGGCAACGACGGGAAGACGACGGACAGTTTGGCTTTGACAGGTGTCTTTTGCATTGCGAAACCCTCGATGCTCGACGCCACACCGCTCCTGTTTTTAAAAACAGATCGATCGCATGGTCAATTTCTTTTTCTCCTTTTCTAAAAGCGAACCAGCGCACGCAGGTCGAATCACTAATTAAAAAGGCGGTCTGTATACTCACAAAGATGAAATTTGCCTGTTGATGACACTAACGGTGCCGTTCTCGTTGGCGGTGTAAGTTGCGGTGACGCATTTTCCCCCGAACTCGAAGAAAGCAAAGTAACGCTCCGCCTCGTACCACTTTCCAAGGTACTGAAAGTAAAATAACAGTTTCTTTTTATTTTGACAGACCGTATGGAGATCGCCAGGCGTGTTTCTGTTATTGCTTTCTCAAACGCGCTCGCGCGCATGATGCACGTCGACGAACAAATGTGCGTGATGATAAATGTGGGTCAATACAAATTGCCGGGTGATCTCGTCTGTAATGAGAGATTGCCGTGACTGCTCGAACAATGACACGGGATAATGCAATTGCAATTTTTTTTTGGTAGTTTAGTGTAATTACTATTATGGTTATCAAGTAGTATAAATATTATATATGTGGTTAAGAAAACTTGAAATTTTAATTTTTAATAATTATATTAAAATTTTTCCGTTACAGAAGTATTACAGAAAAAATTCATGTAATTACTTTAGTACATGACCCACATGAAAAATGATCAAGGGTTTGTTTAGGGTCTAATTAACGCCAGTAGAAATTTGGCCATTTTCGCCGGTCGATTAAATTAAATGACTTCTATCAGAATTTCTTGGTGTTTA
>JAPYZA010005967.1:0-19548 GCA_030522685.1 Eupelmus azureus | reverse complement strand
TTATTTTGACACGAATGTCAGAAAGAACCCATAGCTTCTACCGGAGCTGTAATCGTTTATATGTAATAAGAATGCACAAGATTATACTTTCGGGATGAGACGAGATTTGTCAGAAACCTTTTTTACAATTTAGAGATACTCTGGAAATCCCAACTTTTCATGGGATCTTCCGACTTTCTATGCCATTCTCGGTGTAAATGAAGATTACATGAAAAAAAAAATCTAAGTCTGTACTTGCCTTCCAAAATTTTTGACATTAAAAATTTCGAATAAAGTTGGGGATTTAATAAAAGTCACGAAACCACGAGAAAAATTATCAATTCCGAAAAAAAAATAAAAAATCCCGAAAAAGGTCGGTATTTCTGCAGTGTCCCAAAATGATAAAAAAAGGTCAGAACAGAACGGTATCCCGACTTCAGAACAGGATTATTTTTCTCTTTGTATGGGGCGGAAAATCCCAAGACTTTTTTATCGAGCATATTCTTGACATATAATAAAGTACATCAATTTAAGTTAATGAGTAATAAAAATGTAACGTTTCTCATAATTTAGCATTGTAATAATTACAACAACCTTTTAGATTATAAAGTAAATATTGATAAAGAATGATACTACATATGTTACTAATATCAAAAGCTTAGATAAGAAAAGATAATATAATAATTTTTGAATCCTATTGTCGTTCATAAAGGAATTATATTTATTTTGGAATATATTTATATTGTAAATAATAATTGATAGTGTTATTACCTTTTGTGTATCAAAATCTTGCATTATCTCTACTTTAGGACATCCTCCCAAAAAAGGAACTTGTGCCACCGCACTGCCTATCAGGAAGAATCCTAAATATATCCACATCATCCTGCTTTGTTTGAAAACACTTTCTAAAAACCTGAAACAGTTAAAAACCCATTGTACAGAGCTTGAATATAAAATAGTTTAAATATAGCCGTTATACATGAAAACAAGAAAACTAGAGCGCTATTATAAAAATGCAATATTTGTTAGTACGGGTAAAAAGTGAACTAGTTTAGCCGGCTTCGCTTCTTATCGTAGTAATAGGAGAGCTCACGAGCCTCACCTGCCGGTCGATCGCAGACGTTTAAGCAGATGCGCTGCAGGTAGCTTCTTTTTAAAAAGCGCCGCTCGCGCTGCGCTATTTGTTTTTTCCCCCGTCCCTGCCGTTATCTGCTGGCGCGGCACTACGAAAAAATAGCCTCCAGAGCCGATGCGCAGCTAGGTGCAATTAAAAACGCGACAACTTTTATTACAGGAGAATGTCACTTTTTCAGGTTAAACAAGTGTGACCGTAACGTGCTTGATCTTTTTTTGTCTACAATTCGGTGCGGTAAATGCGTTATGAATACTACTTCATTGCACATGTCCACTAGTTTGAGATTGTGAAAGAACGTTTGAGATGAAGTTGAAAAGGATGCTACGGTATAAAAACTTGGCGTAAAAACAATCATAAATTTACGAGCATCGTGATGCAATTCCATGTAAGTTAAGGATATGCAAGAAGTAAAAAATATAAGAGTGTTATGTTGTGAAATGTTTTGCAAAAAAGAGCAAGTTTCGACAACGCTCTGTGATGATGTTTTTGTTAAATTTTATATTAGTATTTTATAGAGAGTAGGGTGAACCAGTGACACATTTTTTTAAACGAAAAACTGTTTATTCTGATAAAACTTGTGGAGCCTATAATCACTAAAAACGAAACTATTATGCTCATAAATTTTCGCATTAAACAAGTTAAACAATGTATTCTGGATAAATGTGACTAATTTTTATCTCATACGAGTACTTCACAATTGCGCAACTAATAGTATTCATAATGTTATTTCCATAAATGTGGTTTCTAGAAAGAGGAAACTGGTAAAAATGTGCTTCTTTGTTGTTTTCAGTGCATTCGTACTTATCCGAACAGAATGCTGACTTGCAAAAAGAATTTTTTTATATTTTAATAATATGGTAATTCTTTATTAATCGTACTATTTAGTGACCTTGCTCGCTTAAAATAACAACTATTTACTAAGTAAAAAATTATGTAATTTAGTCACCTTGTTAAAAAAAAAACATTGATGTAAACACAGACTAAATGTGTTGTTGGTATTTAGACACGTCAATGTATTTTTAGTATTTATTTATTAGTTGTCACAAATATATCCTGGTAGAAATTTACCAATTTAAAATGGTTAGAGGTTAAGAAATAGCATTGAATCCATTTTTCCTAGGGATTAACTAGCCATTAAATGGAATCATTTCTACTAAGGTATATATTATCTTTGTTTTATTAATTTATTAATACTACAACCGAAAGTATTTTAAATATTTCATTAATTTTGTTTGTATTATATTGAAGTCAAGAATTCGTTAAATCAAAGAATGACTTATCTATTCTGAAACTCTGATAAATTTCATGATTTTAAGTAAAAAATTAGTGTAACTGTAGTGACATGTCAAAAAAATTTCGCGTGATTTATCGTACAATAATCTATGTATATAAGTAAAGTTAGTTTTCATTACGAAACGGCCGTGATTCAAAAGTTTGTTTTGTATCTATATATAATACGTTTTATACGAGCTTATACAGCACCGTTATTCTATTTTCCAATGTTATTTCAAAGAAAAATACAATTACTGATTCTAACGTGGATAATTTTCCCATTATTTGAGTAGCATATTATTTTGTAGAGTAATAAAATTAAATAAAACTAACAGAAAGGGACCACATTTTTAAAATACATAGTAATTTCTTAGCTAGAAATATAATGATTAAAAAATTGACATGTTTTTCTCGTCAATGAATTAAAATTTTTCAAATGATAAACAAATATTTTATTTTAAAAAATGGGTTGCGTAAGCTTACTCATTTTTGCTATATTATTGTTAACTTGTTGTCAAAACATAGTTGTAAAATTGGAAAATTAAAGCATACTTATATTTTATTAATAAAAACATTTGAATAACAACATAAAATAGTTTTTATACTTATAATTTAATAATAAGTCGATTAACAGTTTCAATTAATTGAGTTTACAAACAGATAATTACAAAAGAATAGTCTGAAAAATCTTTAAAATGATTTATATTGAAATCGCATTTGATTGTTTTTAAATCCACGCCTTTTAAACCTCAGTCGTATTATTACGAACACGTGCTCATAACACTTTCAGAAAAAAAGAGAAAAAAAAATTGCCTAAAGAACCAACGCGCTTTAAAATTGACGAAAAAAAGAACCTCTAAAACCGATTGACCCACAATCAGAAAAGCAAAGCCAGGCAATAACCCAACCCCGCTTACGGTACCCCTCATAAAGCACCCACAAAGGCTCTCCTCTAAAAATCCGAGTCTCGATCAAACCCGATCGATCTTTCTCTCCCAGCAGCGAATTAACTGTTATAATAAACTCGTTATCAAAACACCGTCGCGGAAGTACTCGAACTCTACACGCGTCCCAGAAACTCGATACCTCTCTCTCTCTTTCTCACAGACCCAACGCATGCATACACACACATACCGGCCTAAAGCCGAGGAATAGACTTTACCTGCTGACCTTGAACAGGCGGCTCTAGCAGACGGCTCTCAGCGTTCTCCGTTCGACACACGCAAGGAAGGTCGAGCTTTACTCCAGCCGTTAATCTATCTTCTCCTCACAGCTCTTCAGTCTCTGTGCAGCCACACAGCTATATACCTGTGCGAGTAGCGTAAATCGGTATGACCTCCGGCTCTGCCCAATCTACTGTCCGGCCACTCGACTGCGACTGCTCTGCCGTCGGTCGCGCGCACGCGGCTCGCGTGATGCGCGCGACAGGCCAGCTCGCGCGGTGGGGCCGCGCAACAGAAGCGCTTACTGGGTCAGTATAACGGTACAGCCGAGGGCAGGACAGGAGAGAAATAAGAAAGTCCGCGCGCGCGCGGGGTTCAAGAAACTCGCCGAGCCGATTTTTCTTCCTTTTGCGAACAAGCGAGCCGCGGCTGATTTTTATTTTGGGTTTTTCATGAGGGAGAATGGAGGGGTACCCAGCGGTTGTTGATCCCTAAAGAGGAACAATGTATGTGATGGGGATTGACGCAGGCCGATTGCATCATTGGGATGTGTGTGCGCAAGGCGCCTGGAACGAGCGCTGAGGTCGAGAGGATAATGAGGGGGGAGAGTCTCGTTTTTTTGAGCGAGCCGCTTACACTTGTTATTACTGAGCGTTATTTTCTTTTTATTTTATTTTTTGATGCGTTTCACGGGTGGTAAAGTTAATGCGCCGGGTGAGATTATGGCTCGATCGTTTCGGCGAGAGAGTGACCGGTATGAGGAAAGTTTTAAGCCGGTCGGCGAACGGTTTATGTTTATGGCTAAGTTTTACGATCGGCTCATCAGGATGTGATTGTCATTTAAATTTTAAACTCTATGAGACCGTGAAAATCGTTATGAGTAGAGTTTATGATTGGACCAATCAATGGAACTTTATATATAGATTCAAACCGGCGAAGCAATTATTGAAGAAAGAAAAAATTTTCGCAATTTAACGATATTTTGAAAGGATAGCTTAAAACTAATAACTAAATACTACAAAGGTAGGGATTCGTCAATAACAAAGACAATGTTTATTTTTTAAAAAAGGTTTTTTCGTAACAATTTATTCGTATCATTTCTTTTCTTTTTTTTAGCTTTTTCATCGCACATGGGGATCTCACAATCCACTTGTTTTGTTTTCGTTTCGCTTTTTTTTATCGAAATATAAATAAATAATAATAAAATAATGAGGAATGCGGGAAGCAATGGGAGGGAGGGGAAAGAGGGCAGGGCATGAGAAGGAGAGAGAAAACCGGCCTCGAGCGAGACTGGCGGCCAACGTCCTTCGACGGGCGTCCGCTTGCGCGTCTTGCGGTCCCCCGTCCACCGGTGCCTGGCTACCGCTACGAGCCCGAGGCGCGTCTCTCATAGAGCTAAATGACAGGGGTACATCAGTGATAAGGACTTGAAGGTGAAAGGGGGGGGAGGAATCGCGCATTGTATCGCAGCTTTCGTGGTGATTCAAGTCTTGTCTCATAGTCTCTCTAAGTCTTGACGACCTCGACCTTATCCTCGCCGATCTCCTGCTTCTTGTCCTCTGGCTCGGCCTTTTTCTCCTCCTCGATAACGGCGGCTGCGATGGCGGCGGCCTCTTTGGGTTTCTGCTCGGCGAGCTCCAGCGACGGTCTGGCTTCCTCATCCTTCTTCAGAGGCAGCTCGGCGGCGGCGATCGGCTCCTTCTTCTCCTCCTCGAGGAGAACCGGTTCCTTGGCCGGCTGCTCCTCCTTGGCCTGCTCGGCCGCGGCGATCTTCATTATCACCTCCGGCACTGATTTCACGGACTCCTCCACGGCTGCCGCTACTGTAATTTGAGGGAGAGAGGGGGAATGTTTCCCGCTTGTTAGAGCTGTTGTGCAAGTGGAAAAGGGCGCGGATTGAGATTGATCGGAATGAGTTTATTATCGCGGACACGAGCATGCTTGTAGCGTGTGGGTACCGTTACCGATCATAGGAATTTTTAATTTCTGGCGGTATCTGAATGAAACATCTATGTGTGTGTATATCGGTTATTACTAATTCACAGTTATATTAGAATCTATATTCCAAAGTAGACGAAAAAAGTACTTCTTACCGATATAACAGAAATATTGAAGATAACAATCGAAACAAAATTCAACCTCAATTCACCCGCTAACAGCATCTACAAAACTTACCTTTGATCTCAGGAGCCTCGACGATCGGCTGCTTAATAGCGGCCTCCTTAGGAATGAGATTCTGCTCTTTAGCATCGATCTCAGCCCGCCTCGTCTTGATGATGACTTCGGGCGCGTCGGGGGTAATGTGCGGCTCTCTGATGTCGCCGGCGCTTTTGCCGGCGATCGGTTGGGGCGCTTCGTCGTCGTCGGCGGCTTCCTCTTCTGCTTCGGCGACCTGAGGTGCCTGGGTGGTAGAAGTAGCTTTGGGTTTGTTGTCGCCCTCTTGGAGACTGTCCAGGTAGGCGCAGTCGTCCTGGTTCGTCTTCACGAAGAAGACCTTGGAGATCTTGTATTTCTCGAGGACGCCGTAAGCCTGGGGGGTTGGTGGGAAGAGTTGATTAACGATGGTTGTTGTTCGGATTTTTTAATTAGTCAAAATGAGGGATACCAATATGTAATTTGACGATTGTTTAATTTTCGAAAGATTAGTATTTTTATATTATAAAAATAAAATTTTATAAATAAACTTTTGAAATCATTCATATTATTATTAAGTGGATTTCTAACGCAACCAGGAAAACTTTACGAAATTATTTTTTTTTTCTTGTTAATTACAATAAGATGAACATTCTACAGTGTGTTTGAAATTATCGAGGCAATTCAGCAAATAAAAGAAATGTTTGAAAACTACTTTATTTCAAAAGAAAAGCTCATATCCATACCTTCTGAAGAATGTCACCAGCTGCCACGCGCTTCCTGGTCATGATCCAGGCATTCTGCGTGTGCACGGGGCCAACACCCGAGCAGCTCCACAGGACGGCGTAGTTATCGTAGTCAGTTTCCAGCACGTTGTACTGAGTCTCCAGAGGGATCAGTGGTACCGTCGTGTATTTCACGTGGAGCTTGCCCTCCTCGAGTTTGGAAGGAGCCTTGCGGATTTCGCCCTCGAGCACTCGCTTAATGCCGGTGCTGAAAGATATGAACAAATTTTTTCCTTAATTAAATACGTAAAGTGATTGTTTTTTGTTTTCATAATTACGTGATAAATTAAATGTGAAAATAGTTACGGTTCAATTTACTTACAATCGGCTGGTGACTTCGTTGACGACGTAGAACTTGCCATCGGGTCCTTTGGTGTAGTTCGACATGACGCAGCGGGAAGCCACCTCGGTCAGTTGGAAGTAACGCTCGGCTTCATACCAGATTCCGGCGAACTGTAAATAAAGGTAAATTATGAAAATTAATTGAGGCTCGCGATCGCTAATTGCTTCTCATAAAAGTTAATTCCGCCATAATTTACATTGTATACGCAAGGGAGTTTGATAAAGGATGTATAAGTGCAAGCTCATTCATTTTTAATCTTCACACTCGAGAAAGCAGCTTAACGGCTGACTTTTTCTGTGTAATGTATGGATGTATTTATGATGGGTGCATTGTTTTATGAATAAACAATTGTCATGCTGGTTAAGCAGCAATTGAAGTTGATTTTGAATTAAATTGTTTCTATTTTTAGATAACATTATGTCTTTTCAAAGTCTTCAATTAAATTAAAATTGTAATTAAATTATTTAAAATTATCAAAAATTCCAAACAAAGATAAGTTTTATCAAGGTGCGAAATAAATTAAATCCGAAATAAAAAATTGTAGTTAAATTTTGAAAAATTGATCTGCATTTAGGAAAGAAAAGTACTTCACTAGCCCTACAAATCCCAAACCAACAAAAAAAATCACAATCCCCAAAACTCAACTCAAAAGAAACTCCCACAATCCAACCAAAAAAAAACCACAACCCTCCCTACAAAATATCCATAACAGTACTCACTTTGTCCCTCTCGAAACCAGGCATGGGCAGGTACTCCGGACAAAATCCCAGGCTGGGAATCTGAGCCCTGGCGGTGAGGGCCAGGGCCGCGAGCAGCAGCACTATTACGCTCTTCATCTCTTCTCTTCTCGTTCCTCGTATCTTCGCGGCACGTGAGGATCTGCCGTCCACGGGCAAAGTCCGCCGAGCTTTATATGCCATTAGCCGAGGCTTGGGCGCGCGCGCGCGCAGGAGGTAGGAGAGTCCGTTGACCGCTACTGCTGCTGCTGCTGTTCGGACCAGTGCAGCCCCCACCCTACGTCGCGCGCCGATAAAGCCCCCCGTGGCATCTTCTTCTTCTTCTTCTACTTCTGCGGGCACTCGGGAGATTCGCCGGCTCGGGATTGGTTTACGGTACCGCGCTCGTTTCTTCGGATGTATGTGTGTTGTGTGAGTACCAACTTGATCCTCTGAGTTAACCTGTAACTAGATCGGTTGTAGCATAGATAAAACTAGGATATTAACAATTGTAGAAGTTATAACTGGCTAGTAAGGGCCTCAAGCATTTACAGAATGACGAAATTTTCGGTGCCGAACGGTACATTCAAGAGAGAGACTCGTTTTCCCGGAGATGCTGCAGCCTGGGCGGATTTGTTTTGATTTCGTAAGAAGTCAAGGGCGGCCACTGACGCATGGACCGTGGACGCCGGCAGCAGATACTGAGATACCTACCTTTTTTTACGCGCTGCGCCTTCTTTACGCGCAGACTGTAACGAGTGACATAACGTCGGTGGTGCGTATAATGCGTAATGGTCGTTGTGCTTGGTAATGGTTGTTGTTGTTAGCTATTTGCGAGGAAATTTTTGTATGAAAACGCAAATATGGAGGATGTAGGATTTAATTGCTAATTTTAGTTTTTGGAAAGTGTAAAGAGGATTTTAAGTATTTGATGGATCGTTTTTATTTTTGGAGCAGGCTAAATTTGGTGGTTGCCGATTTTTTTATCTTTTAGTCTCCAAGATTTATGGAATTACAAATATAATTTGTAACTTGAAAAGACGATTTATTTGTTTGAAATTATTTAAATGAGAGTTAAATAATTATGAAAGGTTTAAAACTAAAACATCAAGAAGTTTGTTAAGATTAGATATTAAGATTTGTTTTTAAATTGTTCGCGAACACATGTCATCGAATTATTAAACATGCCTCAAACATCACGAAATTTGATATGATTATCAAATATATTAAATAAATTTAAATCATTTTTATGAATAGTAACGTGTATTATGATACATTCAGTAAATGTAAGGTACTGTTAACATATTATACTGGTAACTTATGTCACTGTAGTACTTTACGTTTACTTAATAAGATATTGCACGCATTACCATTCATAAAAAATCATTTCATAACACTATAGAGTAACACATGTAGAAAACTGTTAAAAGTGCATTTTTGACATATAAAGTTATATACCGTCAATAAATATTTTTGGATTGACCTAAAAATTTGAATGCATATTCGACCTTTTACAAAATTAACTTTAAATCCTGGTTGAAGTAAGTGCTAAAAGTTAAATGTTTCAAAGAATTACAATGAATTAGTTTTCAAATATTATGTATTATATAATTATAACTTAAAGCTGTTCTTAAAATCACTTTCTAAACTGATGATACAAAAAATTAAACTGAAAATAATGATTCATGCGGATTTTCAACAAGTAATAACTTTCTAAAGATTCTATTTAATCGTCTTGAATCATCAATTCCTTTCTTAAATACATATTTTGAATTTTGTAGAGCCAACATTACTGCTTTTAAATAAATAAAAATAATTAATAAATATTTTAAGATAACTGTTATGTTTATTAATAGTAAATATCCAGTTGCTCTAGATATTAATAAGCATTTAAGAGTATTACTTAAGTAGTTGCAGTTTCTTGTACGTGTATCACATAAATTATGCTTTATCGAATTTTTTTGATAATGTATTGGTTTTGCTAAACTCTTATATTTTGAATATATGAATCGTGATAATGACTGTTCTGTTGTTTTTTTTATATAATCTACAGTAATGTTGATTTGTCACTATTTATTATTCATAAAGAAGACCATCTTTTACTAATTTACAAATTAATAGAATGTAATTCGCGAAACCTCTTTTTTTAATATTTGGCTTTTAAAGTGAATATATGGGCATATTAGATGTCTACTATATAGATATATCTTCATTCTAATCAATTCAAACGATCAAATGTCTTGAACATCACCATGGTTGTTTATTTGCATCTCAGTTGTTCATGATGTTATTAACCTCCTAGAGAGAAGAGTACTAAAACGTACCGTATAATCTTCCAAAAGTAGGACTCAATCGTCAATATGGACAAACATGTACACAAAAATTTAGTAGATAGTATATTAATTCCTTTTTTGTACATTTATTTAAAATAGTACATAATTTTATAGTAGACCATTCTCTCTTCAATGGTAGTTTGTAAGAAAATTAGAAAAAATCGCTTTCCTTAAAATTTTCATAATAATAAAAAAGGACAGTACATTTAAATAGCTTTTTAATACATGAATCCAAGACATTTTTCTATAAAATTAAAAACATAAATATTTGATTGAGAATACTTTAAGGTATTTTTATTAGAATTTAAAATTTTTCTGTCGAATGAAAATCGATATGAAAATCAACGAAAAATCGAAATGGTAATAATGAAAACTTTCATGAATTAACCGTCGTGTTTACGTGTTTAATCACGCAATTTTTTAAATATTTTTTATTTTACCCAAATTTGATAAATTCTTTTATTGAAACATTTTTTGTATGGAGCTCAACAAATTTTCCATTAATTTTTCATTTTTTCATGCAAAAGTCCTAGTAGAAATTTAATTAGGTATAGATCTAATTTTCGAAATTTTGTAGGACCGGACAATCGATTTACTAGAATCTATCTAACAGCCTAAATAATATTACCCATAACGCAACTTAGTTAGGCCCTAATTAGAACCTACTTAATTTTCTATCAGCGAACGCAACTTTTTTAGAACATTACATAAGACCTTCTCTTCCCCTGACCGCAACCTTTTTTCCAACTCTCCCCATAAAAGCGCGACATCCACAACCATACCTCCCCGGAATATGAAAATCACGTACGACTCCTTAACAAAGCGCGCGCGCAAAAATCAATTTCCTCGCTCTGACCATTAACTCAGGCTTGTAAATCCTTCAAAAGGCAGCCGAGCAAGAAAAAAAGCACGTGAGAAAGCCATGGCTCGGCTCTAACTTGGTCGGCTAATTCCACGTACTTCTATAATCGTTCTTGCTGCTGAGACTTGCGGAAAACTCTCGCGTCTCTCTGCCTCTTCCCTTTTTGCAGTTACGTGTCCCCGCGCAGCGCAGCTCTGATCGACGGCGCGCGACGCGACGCGAAGTTCAAGTTCAGAGACGCAGGCGAGACAAGTGCGCTTGGCTTTTTTTTCTTGGCATCGAAAGTGCATTATCTGGAATTCCGTATAGCCGGCCTGTCCATCTTGCGCCTGAGCGCGTGATGCGTGCGGAGACGAATGCGCTTTTAAAGCATTAGAGAGAGAAAGAGAGAGAGAGAGAGGGGTGGGAGAGAGAAAAAGATAGAGAGGTCGTTACCACGGAGCCGTTAGGACATTTGCATTTTTCTGTTTTAGAGTGTCTCTGTGGAGTGCGAGCGAGCCTGTGGTGAAGCGAAGAGCGAATAAATTAAGGATGGATTTATTTTTTTTCGAAAAGAGCGGGGTTACGGACTGGGGGGGGGGGCTTTGTTAATTGATGGCGAAGGTAAAAATAGACATAGCGCGCTGGAGCGAGCTTCGGAAATTAATTGCTCGGCTGGGATAGTTTTTCCGGATAATGCAGCGTTGGTGTAACGGTGAAAGAGGCTATATTTTGACCAAAATTTAGAGCTGGATTTCCTCGGCTGTAACTGTTCTTTCTTAGGCTTTCTAAAGCGACGATTTAAAAACGCGGAATGATAAGTGGTCTGAAGCTTTGGGTTTATGTTTGCAAAAGCACCTGAGGTTTAAGTATTTAACGATACAAGTTGCTGCTAATTTTTAAAGCCGGTGCAAATTTTGATTTACGAATAGTCTAGTCTATTTTTCCTAGAGTTCTTTGAACTCTGTACACGTATTTGTACGACTCATTAACAAGCCGGCGGCTCATTGGGCTTCACACTTTGTTTTTCAGGTAGAGCGACGATTGACCTCGTGAGTAAAAAAGAACTTTCTCTGTGTGACAGTTTGAGTGAATCCGAGGCCGATAACCTCGGTATATGCATCTAAATTTTTGAATATATTACGCTTGATGAGACAGGATATGCAGTTTACAATTTTAATTTTTTAAATTACTATCTTATTGTTGATGTTGAAAAACTCGCGTAACCGGCATGAGTCCATAATTTTTAAAGCAGATGCGTAAACTGCAAATTCATGATTATTCATATTATACATTTTATTAAATATAGCGCGATTTAATGAGAAATATTATGTTCTAACATCATCTTTTAATTTTATAGATCGAAAAAACTTTGCAGAACTTATCGCTAGTGTCTAATTACTCTGTAAATGTAGTTTTTTCTAATGAGATTCACCACATTACTAAAACTACTACGCACTTGTTGCACATTTCGCTTACCATGTATCTCACCGATTGCATTTAAAAAAGAAGATTAATCATATTCACCGCGCAAAATTCAAAACACCGTCATGTTCAGAAAATCTCATTAGCAAAAGAGTTCCCATTCGGTCCATTATGCAAACCATTGATAATCTCCGTAAAACGTAATTTTTCAAATCGAATTACAGCACACGGCATAGTAGGCCAGAGTCAAGCCCGAAAAATTGCCCAATCATTCCCAATTACAAGCTCGCTTACACGGCCCATTATGCTCGTTAACCAGCCTCCTCTCGAAACCTACACCGCATCCATCTCGCAATTAGCACGCGCGGTTTCCATAAACCCTCGAAAAAAAAAAATCTCAGAAACAACATTCCCCACAAACTACCCGCACGGCCTACACAGCCGCGACCCGATAAAGCATATCCATTAGCCACAGTAGAAAAGTCTCGACCTCTCTCACAGCTGACCGACAATCTCGGGTAGGCGCGCGACTGTGTTTATACTCGGCACGCGCGCGCGCGCATCCACCTGCTTCTCGCGGCGAGGCTTGGAACGTAGCCCACCGCGGGGCTAACGGGTCCGCCGGACTTTTTGTACAAAAGTAAAACCTGGAACCGTTAGAGCAGAGAGAAGGAGAGAGAAGCCCACTCTCTTGGCCGTCTCTCTGTCTCTCTTCTCGTGGCGTCCAGTTGTGGAGGAAAAGGGCAGCAGCCTCCTCTTTCGATCATCTTCGTACGCGCGGCATAATTAATGTTAAGGACGGAGGCCCCCTTCGATTCGTGCCGTATGATGGCTTATTGAGAAACGACGCGGCTGGGATGTGTGTACCGTTAAGGAGATGTATGAGAGATGCTGATGCTTGAGAGAGGTGGGGTATGGGTGCCTGTATGTATATGAACAGGCAAGCGCGAAAATCGGATAGAGAGAGAGAGAGAAAGAGAGGGAGAGAGGAAAGAGAGGTAGGATGGATTAGATTATAATTTGTAAGTGTGGTTTTACGGTTAGCGATAAATATATATATACTGTAAGTTGTGGATTGTAAGAAAGTGACGTTGCTCGGAAGCGCTGCTGCAGTCTGTATATGCGTAGATCTACTGGCTGATAATGAGAATTTTTGAGGCGGCGGTGCTAATTATGAATCTGTAATTTTCATTTAAGTAATTAAACATGCAATAGAAAAGTACCCGGTTAGCAAGTTAAACTCTGCAAAAAAATACGCAAAATAGAGAGTAAATACTGAAAATTGTATGTAAAATGGGACACTTTAAGTGCTACTAAAGTGGTGTCTTACACTTTGTAATTATTATTGATATAATTTATTATGGAAGTTTAATTTAAAGATTAAGAATAATCAATCAAATTGCTTTTAGAGTATATACAACTTTTTAATTACTTTTTAATAACGATGTTTTCCTCATTTGCTTTATTTAAAAACGTTAATATTTGTTTGTCAATTCTATATAATAACTAAATTATAATATATGCTAACTAAAAATTAAATATCTTATCTTAAACTCAAATAAAATAGATAAAATTCAAAATGAGCCATCGAAACATAGCTCGCGCAAAAGGATAAGTAAATAAAACTCCATGTAAAAAGTTTTTTCTCAATTAATGTATTTTTCATCATCGTAAGTCTATGAACACTAAGAAAGCATTGTACGCGGAGGCTCAGCGCTCCGCTCTCGGGAAGAGATGCTCTTACGAACTATTGCTCTTTTTCGTTTATTTTCTTTTTTTTTCATTTCGCTTGTCGCTCATCTCGTCGTCGTCGTATAGTCGTCGCTAGTCAGCCAGACTTCCGTAAAGGAAAAGAGACACGTCGATGAGTGAAGAGAAATGTACAAGGTTAAAGTAAGAAGGCTTAGACGGGATGAGAAAAGGGAAAAGAGCAAGAACGCGTTGGTTTTTCTCGTTTCTGTAAAGGGGAAGCCGGAAGAAGAGAGAGAGAAAGAAAGAGAGAGAGAGAAGAGATAGAGAAGAACAGTGTCCGCACGTGCGTGTATATTCGTCGCGAGATCATTGTATTTATTTATTTATTTTTTTTTTCATCATCAAAAATCATCTCCTCGATTAGTATGACCGTACAGTCAGACTTGCACGCATGTATGTATAAAGCATGTTCAAAAAGTGTTCGCTTATAATTCGTTTATTACTCATATTTTTACAAAAGTGATTTCTGAAACAACGTTTAATAATACTCGCTCTGCGCGTCTCCGGGACTCGCGCGACGCGCCGTACATGTACAATATGTATATACCTAAAATTTACAAAAGAAAAAAAAGAATCATATCAATAGAACGAGAATAGTCCCCTCATCGCATGTGCTCTCTATCGTCATCTTTTTTGTACTATTACGACCCGTCCGCGCGCGCGGCCGGGCAGCTGCGCGCCGACGAGCAAAATCGTTCGTCGACGTCAGGCCTCGCCGTTTCTGCGCGTCCGCTTCCTTCTCTTTTATACAACAATTATACAATACATAATGACATGCGCACAGACGTTCCATTTATCGCCGTGTGCGCGCTCGCTTTATTAAAATTATTTACAAAAATTCAAATAACTCTCTCTTCTCTTATTGTCCTTACGTCGTTAGGCTCTTCTCTTGTGTGTGATTTGCGTATCGTACAAGGTAATACTTAGATTACGGATATATCCTCTATTTTTTTTTTTTTTAATTTACTTATGTACGCGTTATGTATAGTAGTTAATCTAAAGAGTGAAATAAGATCTCTCGTGATAAGAAAAATAAAGAGGGGGAGAAGGGTAAAGTTTACACTCTATATCGTCTTCGTCGCTGTTTTTTTTTCGTAATTTTCTGCCTTTTTTACACAATTCTCTGTTTTTCCTTTCTTTATATAAATCGTATAATTACACGCTGATGTATATAAAACGGCGCGGAGGCGTCGCTCGTTTGAATAATAACAAGGACACCTTCTCGGAGCGCGCGCTCTAAACAATAATTACTTTATTTATTATCATTTAGTATCACATTGCGTTCACTGTGTGTTGTATATATAATTATTATTATGCTGGCCGTTTGCTTTGCCCTAGCTTTCGAGATCCTTCTTGTTCGCGTCATTTCAGTATTTAATAGATAAGAAATATTTTAGTATATAGAAAAAATTCGATTTTCTATCAAATATGTAATTAATCAATCAAAGATTAGATTTCTTTCAAGGTTCTAAAAATTTGTTTAAAAAAATGACAATATTGTTGATAAATAAACAAGATGCTACCACGATCGCGAAAATTCGACATCTCGAAAGCAGGCAACGTTACGGGCGATCTTGAAAATGTACCCTTTTGTATAAAGTTTTTTTTTTACTCCGACAGAAATACGTTTTACAATCAAAGAAAAGCAAGTGTCTATAAGCGCATCGGCTACGAACGGTAACGTAAAGGTGTGCGGATGAGAAAGTGGAAGGAGAAGGATCTGGGAGAATAATAAAAGATAAAGTCTACGCTCGAACGGCCCTACGAACGTATCTTTGGTGTGACTGCTTCGTTAATTAATTATTTCGTATCCATTATACAAAAGAAATAAATGACATGCGCGTAGCCATGAGCGACGTGTGTACAAGCACTTTTTTTATTATTTTCATATACGTTGGGGTACGTTGCGGCACTATACGAGTTTCATCATCTCTCGAATGTCTTTCCTTTGAAGTTAAAAATTTTCCGCGGCTCTCCTTTGCTCTTCCAAAAAAGAAGAATCTGTATACATGTGCACGCTCGTTTGGAATGTTATCTGTGCGTTTTCTGCCTCGACAAAAGAAAATTTTCCGTGAAAAGTTTTGTAATATTAATAAAGACCGAAAATCAGCGGAACGATTTGTTTTACTGCAAAAGAAGCGCGAACGACTTGATTGAGCGTGGGAAATAAAACGAGCCCTTCGAGGCACCAAGTCGAGAGTTAACCAACGATTTTTTTCACATACACTTTTTGTTGATTATTGTTTTTTTTTTTTTTTTTTTTCTTGACTTGACGACCCGCGTCAACGATCAAAAAAGAGAGATACAAACGCTAATACATAATATATTTATATATAAATTCAATGCGACTACCTACGACTCGCTTCTTTTCCTTTGCTCTTGTTTCGCGCAAAAGAACGTACACGATAAAGTACAAAAAAAGTCATTGTTCTATATAACACTCTTCGTTGCACCTTCTTTTTTATTCGCAGTCGCGAAGAAAAAGCCGAGTCCATTCACGCATGTGCTCCATTTGCACGCGCACTAGCTATTTTATTGTTTGCTAATTTCTTATTGCTTTACGGCGAAAAATTGCAGCTACTACAAAAAATATTTTCATATACCAAATTTCTTATTATTATTACTTTTTTCCTCTTTTTCTCATCGCCAACAAACAAAAAAGAAAGGTAGAAGACAAAAACATTTGGCTTCCAACTAAAATGTATTTTTTCTCTATCTTCTTCTCATCTCTTTCTCTCTCTCTCTTTCTTTCTTTATATAATGTTTCATCTAAAAACGCTTAAGCCTATGAACACATGAAATCACTGCCCAATCGACCAATTTGGACCCATTTGACAAGGCACTCGAGTCACGTTTATTATCAAGACAGAGTTGGAGTCATGAAAGCAATTCCGAGGCGAGGACGAAAGTGTACGATTCGACAAATTTGTCTCTCCGAAGGTGCGAAAAAATGGATGATTACACTTTTTTTTGTTAGTCTCTCGATGAGCTAATATCGGATATAAATTTTCTTTTATTTCACAACGTCGTTATTTTCAAAAGAGATGGGAATTTGTAAAAATCAACTTTCTCTCTCTTTCTCGCAAATCTCGAGACGCATTGCGTGCATCGTTATACGCACTTCTCGTTCTTTTTACATAAAAAAAGTGTGAGACATTTGTTCGAGGCGATTGTAGGCAGGCCGCTAATAAAGATCTACTGCTAATAACTGTTATTCGGTGGAAATTCGGTTGGTCCCATTGCAATTTGTAAAATAAATTAACAACTCATACGCATTCTCGTAGTTTCTCGTATGTAACACTATGTACACAAAAAAAGACAAAAAAAAATAAAATTACACTATCGTTAATTTATCGCCTAAAAACAAAAAGTGGGGAGATGATAGGGGACGTGTGTGTGTGTACGTGTATGTGTGTTAGGGCGTGTTTTTGCTTTTTGTTTTTATCTTAACGCGCTAGGGCGGGGGGATAAAAGAAAATGTTTGATCGACGGACGGAGAAACTACGGCTCTTTTGTCACACTATTGCACGGTTCTCCGTCGTCGAGCGGTTATTGTCCTTGGTATCGATCGCGCAATCGACTTGCGATTGTCACTTAGGATCTTTGTGCGGACGGTTCTCTTTCTTTTTTTTTTACTAAGGTTTGTTTTCTCTTGTTTAGTTACATTATTATCAAGGCTTGGGTTACAAGGCTCTCCCGATATCGTCGAATTGTCGCGGCGAATTGTCACGATTGACCGCCGAATTTTAAAAAAATGTCTTTGCTTCGGGCGTGTAGGTTGTGGACCGTCGACGCTTTCGACTGCCTGTGGGGATCTCGATTGTTGTCGTCCAAATCGACCGTTACGAAATTCCGCCAATGTATCGATTAATTTATCTAATTTTTAGCTTAAATCATCGAAGTTATTGTTAACATGTACAAGACAAATCATTCATTAAAATGAAAATACTGCCACTAAGTAATATCAATTAACAATCGAGTATTCAGCACTTTCTAAAAATCAATTTGGAAAATTGCGCTCGCAAGAGTGTCTCAACAAAAGAAACAATAACGCACGCGACACATCGAGATCCCCGCGCTAGCCAAGCGAGATATCGGCGAGCCCTATTAACTTGTTTGTTAATCGTGCAGGTTCTTGCTGAGCAGCAGACTGTTGTGCGGGCCCGAGAGGTGCCTGATAAGCTCGGACTGGCTGTCGAAGCTCAACGAACAGAAGCAGCAGGTAAAAGTGTTGTCCGGCGCGGCGATCACTCCCCTGTGCACCGAGCATAGGTGCTTAAGGAGGTGTGCTTTCTGCTTGAACATGGCGACGCAGAGCCGACAGGCGAACGGCTTCTCGCCGGTGTGGACTCGCAGGTGCGTCTTCAGGTTCCAGGACATGCCGAACTGCTTGCCGCAGTAGGTGCAGCGGTACTCGCGCACGGGCGTCGATTTCGGCGAGTCCTCGGACGAGGGGGCAGGTGGAGCTCGTGAGGGCGGTAGGGTCCAGGCCCCCCAGGGCGGTTCCAAACCCGCGACCGTCGCTGGGTCTGCCGAGGGAGGTCGGTGGATTATTATTGGCGGCGTTATCGATCTGTCCTGCTGAGAAGAAGCGAGATTAGTGTTAAATGTTTACGATAAAATCTATTGTGATAATTAATTATTGATATCGTTATTTTTTAGTAATATCAATTAAAATGTTGATATGATTAAATGGCGTTAATTATTAAAATATTGAAAATGTTAAAGAGTTTGATCGGTCAAAGCCCTAGAGAACTGCTTTCCGTCAAACTACAAAGAGTTCATGGTTGCCGTCTGTTAGGCGCAATATAGTTGCCGCAGACTTAAACTCAGTTACAAACAGATTGAGATTAGAATCTTTGTAAAAATTATTGTAGTTTGAATATTTATTAAAATATAACAAAAATGGCCAGTAAATCTGCCACAGATTGTAAAAATTCAAGAAATTTCTATACTTTATAGAAAACTTTCTGTAACTGTTTAATGAGCAGTAATGTACTATTTCCAAAGAATCTTTTCTTGGTGCAATATTGAAAGCTTAGATAATAACAAATTTTTTTGATTTTGAAGCTAATCAGTTTCTCAATAACGAAATTGAATTTTTGAAAAGTTTATAAAAACACAAAACTCACTGGATATGGTGGCGCGGAGACGCTGAGGGCGTGAGGCGCCTGCAACCTTCTTGGCGTTTCGAAGCCGGGATTAAAAGGTACGAATGCGGGATTCTGGGCAGGTGCATTATGAAACCCTGGTCTGCGTTTCCTGTGTGGCGTTACTACGTACGCCTCCGCCGCCGGCATTGGCAGCTCCTCAGGTTTCCTCTTGGTTGTTTCTAAACCTAACGCCAGCCTTGCCGCCAATTGTCTTCTTCGCTCGTCCTGCTCCTCCAAGGATTCCCGTCGTTCTAACGATGCCTTGTCGTGTCGGAAATTCGACCTGATAAAAAGCAACGATGTTCATTTCTTTTTTACAGGTTGTAATATTGTTACGATATTTTTAGAATATTGTTACAATGTTGTCGCAATATTCTTACGATATTTTCAAAATATTCTAGCGATATTCTTGGAATATTATTGCGATGTTAAACCAATATTGTTACTACAAATGATATTATTATAATATTACAACGAACAATATTGTTACAATATTGTCGCAATAATCTTTCGATATT